>JAATLQ010037851.1:0-66670 GCA_013421005.1 Heliconius erato x Heliconius himera | reverse complement strand
TGCAAAACCGACTGGTTCTGGGTTCGATTCCCACTCGAGGAGATGAAATATTTACTTAAATTTATATTTCCATTTCTTCGCTCTGGTGTCGAGGTTAAGCGCGGCGTTGAGTTCTGCCACTCAACACGCAATGCCTCCAGAATTCGGCAGAAAGTGGGGAACGGAGTGTCTTAACACTAGGTTCCCTCTGCCTACCCTGCTGTGTGCGGGATACAGCGTGAAGCTAAAAAAAAAAAAAATTGTAGTAATCAATTGTTATGAAATAGCAAATAAGTTATTTAAATTTGGCTTGAAAATATACTCGTGTACGTAGAATTTTGTTATAAGAAAAGTCTACAAAATTATTTATTAATGACTGACTTTTTCAAAAACATTCGTTATTTTGGAATGATTATAAAATATATTAGGACAGATAATGTTATAATAATAATTTGTCTTTATTAAAATAAACATATATAATTTGAAACGAAAACGTGTGACTGTAAATATGACGGTTGTAGGTTCCATTCCCACTCGGGAAATTAATGATTAGTTATTAATATTTTCATTTCTTCTCTAAGAGAGATTAAGACAAAGCGGGGCGTTGTGTTCCGCTATTCAACACGTAATGCCTGAAAAAATCGGAATTCGGAAAGTGGGGAACGGAGTGTCTTAACACTAGGTTCCCTCTGCCTAACCTGTTGTGTGCGGGATAGAGCGTGAAGCTAAGAATAACCTTTTCGTTGGCTGCATGCGCGCTCTCCTGATTGCAGTAGACACTATTAAATAAAGTATCATAATACCATAAAACGTAAACTCTTTAATCAGTGCAAAAAAATCATAATTGTTGCTTGAGAGTGATTTATTGGTATCGCGTGACTGTAGTCTTCCGTGTGCATCCTCTTAGAATGATTATGTACTTAAGTAAGATTCGGATCTAATGACTTAATAGTTGTCTTAAAAATATTTTATATTTTAAATTAGTTATATTTTTTCACTACCATTAATAAATTTAGAGGTCGTCGTGGTGTAGTGCGTGCAACTATAAAGGCAACGATTGTAGGTTCAATTATTTATAAATATTTCCATTTCTTCGCTCTGGTAACAAGACAAAGTGCGGCGTTGAGTTTTGCTACTCATCACGCAATGCTTCAAAAGTTCAGGTGAAAGTGGGGAACGCACACACGGGAAGTTTCCTCTGCCCACTCTTCTATATGCGTGATACCGAATAAGGCTGCAAAAAAAATCGACTTGTCCTAAATTGTTATGCGATTCTTTGTAGTGGAATCGATACAAACGAAATATACTTTCAGAATTGCCTTTTTTTATACCAAGAAACAGTTTACACATAAGAGCTTGAAAAGGAAAAAGCTCAGTATAATTATTAGATCGTTTTATATATCAAAATTCTTAGTCTGATCTATTGATATATTTATAGATATAGAGATATTGATCGATTTATCGAACTCAGAGTGGTTTAAATTGGTAAAGTAATCAAAATAAACGAAACCAAAAATACGAAGTCGAGAAAAGTCGATTTTACCAAGGTCAGTGTAATGATATATTACATATAAAAACCATATTTCTTTATATTCTTGGTAAACAGGAGTATAAAAATTTACTGGTGGCCCTAATTACATACCACTGCAGACTTTGATAAAAATAAAAAAAATAAAAATAAGTAAATATTCATTTAATTTGCACATGTAAGGGTCAATGCAAGCTTTACGCTTGCATAATGTTTTTAAAAGCTATTTAATATGTTTAGGTTTAATAGCTGGAATTCTAGTTTTTGCGACCTTCTCAGGCAACCGAACCGAAACGAATACAATCGTTGCGAGAAATTATTCAATCGATAAAAAAAATGTTATTTTCTAGACTCGTATAATTATCTACGGTAGACTATCAGAACTGCAATAATAGTAGCGATATAAAAGAGAAAAAAAAACCGGATCTATTTAAAATAACGTTTCTCATCTCTTATTGATGATTTCTTTAAATGTAGTTTATAAACATATCAAATGTTTGGTGTTATTGATCTTTTCCTGAATTTCGTGTGCAAGAAAATGTTTGTAATTACAAGGGGTTATTGCACTGTAGGGTCAGCGGCGTCGTTCGCGCCCGGGCTCTGTGCGAGTGCAGACATGTGACGTCGGTAGGTTCAACAAACCGATTTTATTGCAACTCGACGACATATTTAATTATGTAGTGTTATATCATAATTAGTGATAACACTGCTTTTAATGATTTTTAATTTCTTAATCTCAATTTTATATTATTTTTAATTTCTTGTACGACATGTATATGTGTTGTGTGTGTGTGTGTATGGATATTATTATATCAAACTATAACTTTTGCTATAAAAGCTCATCTTTGAAATTTCTTTACCCGGTCAATATGCACACTACATAAAAGACTCTAAAAGCAAGATATGTCCATAAAGTCTCTACAGTTACCATTATATCTTTAATAATGATTGTACAAAAGTTGTAAAATTCAACTTTATTATCTCATTATTTCCATTTTAATAGAGTATAGGAGATATAAAAAGCTCATATATTTGCAATATATTTATGTATACCAATTGTAAGGTTTAAAAAAATATGTATGAAAACAAGAACATGACTGTCATAACTGTTATTACAACTAGGTTTTTTATTTAGACCACCGACTAGTTCTGCAACTTCACAGATAGTATGCAACAAACGTCCATAGATGTAATCCGTGCGGTGTATTTTTAGCCACCTGCTTCTATTTATATAGGACCTGCTCGCTAGTACTGACAACGTGTCCAATTTTCAATGGCATCTCTATTCTTACAACATTTATAAATAAATAGTTGCTTTTTGTGAAGTAACAAGTAAAGTGCAAAGCTATTATACACATTACATGTGATATTTTATGTGTCACGTATTCTGGTTCTCTGTAATTTTATTCTTCATTGCTATATTTATGGTGTCATGCGTTTATCTTTTTTAAACGAAATCAATTTTATAAGTATTTTATATACTTATTGAAGACGACGAGTTAGCAGATTTAAGTAAAGAGGCCGACACCGGAGTAACCGGAGCCTGTGTTGTTTTTTTTTTCAGGAGAATGTGTGCAGTAAAACACGAATTGAACTATTTTTTTTTTTGTGCTCGAAACTTACGACGTAATAATATCAAGAGCATAAGAAGGAACGGTCTATTATGTATGATAAAAATAAATTTTATCGTTTTAAAAATATTTTTTGTAAAACAGCTTAAGCTGCTTACTTAACTCTCGTCTGTCCTCATCGTTATGGGTATTAAATAATGTAAAATATATAAGCTGTAGGATTTTTTTTGCCTTATATGTTCTTATTGTTCTTTATATATCCTTTCTGCTAAGCGGTCGTGCCTAAAGTGCAGCAGTACAATATCATGGGTTGCCTATTGTAATCTAAAATTGTCACAAATGATTTGAATTCACGTTATATCAAAATTTCAAATGCACTTTTTTTATTATTTATCACCAGGCCAATCTTTTAAAATAATCTAATAATAAATTTTAAGAAGAATATCACTAATAATAACTAATAGTATTTAAAATCTTATTTATGTTTTTAATTAGTAAATATAGTATTTATATTAAAGTTATATTTTTAATGCCATATATGTTGTATTTATTGAATTTGAACCAGGAGCCAATGGCAGCGAAAGATCAGCTTGGCTCGAATGCGCTTTGGGAGTATCTCTGCTGATGTTCGGCGCACTGCTCGAGAGGTGCTGTGCTCTATTACCCGAACCAGCGCATACGCAGCAACATGCCGACGCGTTGCTACTTTTGCCAGCGATTAAGGTAACTAGGAATAACTATAAAAGCTATAATTTAAAATTTACGTAGCATTACGTTGCAGTATAAATTCTTGAAGTTAACTTAGTCTAACTTTTTTTTTTGTAGTAATTTAAAATATTATGATACATATTTTTTTAATTTAGCTTATAATTAATATGATGATATAGTATTATTTTCTATTACTTACATACATTGAAATTCGTTTTACCCAAAACGCAATTATTTTTCCTAACAGGTGTGGTCAGACTGGATGTTGTGTCACAGTAGTATATGG
Source organism: Heliconius erato x Heliconius himera (assembly GCA_013421005.1). Classification (NCBI taxonomy): domain Eukaryota; kingdom Metazoa; phylum Arthropoda; class Insecta; order Lepidoptera; family Nymphalidae; genus Heliconius; species Heliconius erato x Heliconius himera. Next base: position 62,598 of record JAATLQ010037851.1, on the reverse strand, counting down.
AATCCACCACCAACGTTTGACAATTTCGAAATAGAGTGAGTATGGCATTGACTATTATTATAAAGCGTGATTAGTAAATAAATATTATATTAGAATTTAAACTTATATTTTTTTTAGAAGCGACAACGACCCCTGGGATTGGCTCGCGAAGCTTATGAATATCCTCGAAGCTCTCGACGACAAAACCATAGAGTTCGAAAGCGAAATGAAGGAAGGTAATTGCACAAATAGTTTCAGTTTGAACAGTGCTTTGACTAATAGGTATAGTGACGTGCAACATGGTACATGTGTGTGTGTGCAGGGCACGTGGCGGTGCGGCTGCCGGAGGACGCGTCGCTGGCGGGCTTCACGCCGCTCATGTACATGGAGCCGGCGGCGGCGTGGCTGTCCGCCGACCACCCGCCCGCGCACCCCGCGCCCCACGCCGCCGAGCACCTGCTGCGCGTCAAGAAGCTGCTATTCTTCGGGACCGAGTGAGTGTACCATGTGCTGAAACACATACGACAACGAGAAAGTACAACTTATTTAAAATCAATCAATCATCTGATGGTGTTAACCCTTGCTCTATTTCACTACAAAACAATACCCGATTTTTTTAAATGTATTATAGTAATGATATCTATGCCGTGTGTTTTGGTATCTACACTAGCAGTTAACGAACGTCAAGCAAAACGATAAGGAAATGTCGATATTTGTGACATTATTGCAATTATATTTAGATATTCTTTTCTTTTTGAGGGCTTAATGTTTCTTCTTTTTATTATAATTTATAATCATTATAATTAGTTTCAGTCAGTAATCAAAGCAGTTCATCATTTATATATTGTCTATATACACAAAGATTTTTTTTTATAATTTTAAAAAGTTGACATTCAGTTTAAAAAACGATAGCGAGTAACGTCTATATTGTATTATATTATATGGTAAATGCACATTTATTATTGTTAAATTGCGAAGAAGTCTTGTTTTTGCTTCGCGTATTGATATTTTCGTGACAGCCTTATTTAAAAAAAATGAATAAAAGAATATGTTTGAACTTACAAATATATAAAAAATAAAAAAAAAACACTTCTGTGGTTGAATTAATAAAAGTTGCAATTTTATAACTGAGACTAATCGTGTAACGTGCTTCCCGGGTCTCGGAACGTATTACCGGCTAATATGATCGTGCAAGCGCTGCCCATCCATTTGCTTGCAAATTAGATTAACTATATCCGGTTTGGCATCATTTATAATGTAATTCTCACGACCTATCTTCTTACTAACTCGCAAATCATACACATCAAACGGGAAATTTATGTTTTTACAACCACTCTTAAGATGAATAAGTTATTATGGCAAATGAACAATTGTCTTTGACATTGACCACTCTATGTTTTCTTGTATGAAATATTTCTTACGATTGTAATAGTGAAATGTTTTAATACGTTTTCTAAGAAATATTTTTATGATGTTCTAGTTAGTTAGTTTGCTTTGCCGGTCGAGGTAGACAATTGGTACACTTTCCTCGTTTCCCATAAATTAAACGAAATATTCAATTATATACTTCTTATAATTTTAATTTTTTTCTTTCGAAAATTTTATTTTCGACAAGGAGTGCCTTCCAGATTTTGCTCGTCCCCGTGACAAAACAAAGCACAGCAGGCATTAATTTCTCCATAGATCATACAATATTGAAAATGGGACGGAAGATGGGGAATGTAGTGTCTGGATACAAGGTTTTCTCTGTCTATATTGAAAAACTTCATAGTATATAATTAACTTTCGCCACCAGGTACCTCGTGGGTGTGGAACCGCCAGTATTAAAACTGGAATACCCCGCCGGCGCGCAGCCGCGCTACGTCAGCGCAGTCCAACCGACACAACCTCAGTACCCACCTTTGCAGCAATTGGTAAAGATTATTAAACAAATTACATGTTTATGTTCTCAACTATTAAACGAAACAATAAATAATCAACAAGATAATCGAAGCGGGAGAATATAGGTCTAGTTTTCAGTCATTAAATATTTATATTTCTCATAACTTTGAAATGAGTAAGTATGTGTTTTAAAAACTGTTTCTTTAGGGTACTTCTAAGGATTTTTTTTAAGAAAGGAGAGCTTACAGTACAACAAACAAAGGAAAACCGTAATTTCTTAATTTATAAATCCGAATCCGAAAATTGATAATTTATAGCTATATCATAGAAACATAATTATAACTTGTATTTGCTGTTCACATCATACATCATTATTATAAATGGTAAAGTCAAAGGGCTTTAATGTACAGCCATGAAATTGGCAAGGAGTCCTCAACGAACGAGTCCGAGTCGCACTTGAACAGTCTTTTTAATAATATAATTTGAATACAATGTTTTAAAACAATTTTTTCTATAATATCAGTCGGAGGACTCAGCCGATGAAGACAGCACAAGCGGCGCCGCCAGCGGACCCACCAGCCTCAGTGATCTACCGGAAGCGGATGAAACAACGAGAAAGTTACTGAGAAGGAAAGAACAACTTGAATCTAGAAAAGCAACCCTAGAAAAACGACGACAACGAATGCAGGTTTGTTATTTATTATTTTAGCTTCACGCTGTATCTCACACTTGTCAGGATAAGCAGACGGAACCCGGGAGTCAAGTCACTCCGTTCCCCATTAAGACAATTTCGTTCCCTACTTACCGCCTAAATATTAAGGAATTGCGTGTTGAGTGATGGAATTTAACTCGAGCCAGATTCCTGTTGACCTTTTGCTCGTTACCAGAACGAAGAAATGAAAATATTGAATATTTCATTCCCCAGATTTCTAATCGAACCTGCAACCGTCGCGTTTAAAGTCGCACGCCCCCGCGCCACGACAGCCTCAAATTTTTATTTTTGTTATAATAGTACTAAAAACCACTTAAAATATTGTTAAACTGTCTTCCTATAAATAACGATAAAAGTATTGTATTGTGAAAATTTTCAAGCAAATCAAAATACAAAAATATAGCAATGCAAAAAGTAAGCAAAAATATCATTGCATGAATTTCTTACCGTGATAGTCAAAAAAGATAAATAGATACCTATGTTAGACACGTAGGTATAAATAATGGTGAAAATAAAGACCAGGTTTTTGTGGTTAATTTAGAAAGAAGGAGAAGTAGGCCATGGTGACATGCTGCAGCGGCACAGCGTCTGTTATACGCGACGGTTGTGGTTCGATTTCCACAGGGGAATGAAATATTTTTATTTTCTCGTTCTGATATGGTCATGAAAACGTTGAATAAGAAACTAAAAGAACTTAAATAATTTGTATCTAGTAGTAGTGTACAAAAAACATAATGCATACGAACTTTGAGATATTTTAAACTTTTTTATTTCCAGCAAAGTTTTAAAAACGCTTTGGTTAAATTTTTTTAAATTCAAATCGTTTCATTAATTCAATACACACAGTTTGCCACAGACAGACAAAAACACAGACAGTCAGACAGACACGTCAAACTTATAACACTGCTCTTTTTGCGTTGGAGGTTTAAAAATAAATTATTAGTAAAGTTAACTTTCTTTACTATCAATTAGCATCTTTTTTCTTTTAATTAATTCTTCTTGAATGCATAATGTTATTTGTTACATGTATTAGGAAGGCTTGCTAATAATGCAAGTAGCGTAATTATAAAAGTGTACAAATGTTTTTACTTTTACTTTTTAAAAATATAATATATATGTAGGTGCAGTGAGGCTTACAAATGAATGTATGTAGATGATATATTACTTGATATAAATTGAACATAAAAATTTATGAATACTAATTTATAAGGCCAGCATTGCATAGTGTGCACAGGCAGTGTTAGTAGACCGTATAAGTGATTGTTGCTGGTTCAATTCTCATTTGGAATAATGATCATATTTATATTATTTTTTATTATTGACATTTATTGTAAGAAAAAGCGCGACGATAAGTTTGGCCCCTCAAGTAAACCCTCAACCGCTTCGAATTCGGATTGGAACTGGAGAATATATTGTCTTGAGGAAAGGTTTCCCCTAACTACACTTCTATTTTATTTAAGTAAGTAACAGTTTCTTGCATCAGTGAAGCGAAGTAAGAGAGCGAGGGAGCTGCGTGGGCCATTCCCACTCCACAATAACCCTCCACGAGTTTTTAATACCATTAAATAAATATAGTCTGAAAAACAACAACACCTCGGGTTCGGACCTCTTAACATAAATTAGCTTTGCAGTTAGTACAATTTTTAAAGATGCCGCTGTTGTCGTATTAGGGGACCTGTTTTATGGCATACTATACCAACCTCTGAGTTTTTTTTTCAGCTTCACGTTGTATCCCGCTTGCAGTAGGGTAAGCAGACAGGAGCCTAGTGTTAAGACACTCCCCACTTTCCGTTGAATTCTGGAGGTGTGTTGAGTTGCGGAAATATACGCCACCCTTTGCCTCGATACCAGCGAAGAAATGAAAATATTAAATGTTGCATTATCTCGAGTGGGAATCGTAACCTCAACCCGTCACGTTTACACTTACACGCTTGTGCCCCTGCTCCACGACTGCCTTCACTCGGGCCCTATGAATTGGTAGCATTTATTAACAATTAATAGATAGGTAAACAATACAGTATTTAAAACGGTATATATCAGAATGTTCTTTTGTTACACACGCTTATACTCATTAAGTGTTGTTGAGGCCGCCGTGGCGCAGCAATAGATAATGAAGTTGTTCGTATGTTAACTGAATGTGTGATTGATGATGGCACAGGAGATGCTGGGCAGCGCGGGCGCGTCGGCGGAGGTGGAGGTGCGGCCGCGCTGGCTGGTGCCCGACACCAACTGCTTCATCGACCACCTGCCGCTGCTGCGCGCCGCCGCCGCGCCGCACGCCTACCACCTCGCCGTGCCGCTCGTCGGTGAGATACTTTAGGCAATCAACTAACCGGAAACATATTTTCAGCTTATACACAATTAATAACAAAAAAAATAATATTGGTAGCATTTAGTAACGCAATAGAACCACAAGCAATGAGTTTTAAATTTTTTGTCTGTTTGTCTGTGCGCTTGTTCACGCTAATCTCAGAATCGGCTTAGTCGATTTAATTACAGTTTTCACTGTTGAATTTTGACAAGCTTCTCTTAATAGTTAGTGTTGTTTTATTTCAATTGGTTATATAAATAAAAAAGTTATATATTTTTAAGGAATGTTGATCGACAAAATTGCTGTAAATAACTGTTTTATTGTATTGGCTGAAATTTTACTTTTCAATATTAGGCATAGATATTGTTTATAAAATTATATTATTGTTAGAAAACGAAAGTAATGGATATTATTATATTATTATTTTAATAATTATGTACTTCAAGCGGCCGAAGCCGTGAGCAGATCGCTAGTTACAAATATAATTAATCAATAACGATATTCACGTTAACAACGAGAATTATTGAAAAACAAACAAAGACCAGAGGTTCATTAACATCGGGAAAAAACCCTCTGGACTCCGGACTCGATTACACGTTCTTTTGTTACATAAATTGTTATTATACATTTACATATTATATACGTACTGCAGTAAAGCGAAAGCTCCGTATATAATAAATAAATATTATAAAATTTAAAATGTTATTAACTACTTATGTACATATATTGTAAAAAAACTGATATTTGATAAGATAAAATGAGAAATTGGATTCTATTACCTAATGTGTTAAATAGTCAAAAAATAAAATAGTAGTGCGTAAATTTCTGTTTACATTTACAAATGTAATAAAAGTGGGTAACGGAGTGTCTTAACACTAGGTTCCCTCTGCCTACCATGCTGTATGCGGGATACAGCGTGATTTATTTACAAATACAGAACAAAACAAACAAAAAACAATATAAAAGTAAAACTTTATATGGGAATTCAATTTTCAATATGAATTTATCGCCATGCTTTCTTATCGAGCTCGGTGCATCATATTTTACAAGGAGAATTTATCGTTTTATATTTATCCCGTTAACGATTGAATGATGCATGTAAACTAGCCACTCGCCACGTATCTACAAAGACATCTCAAATAGAAATGACTTGGATCTAGTCCTCGATCTTGATGGTTTAAATCTCGTGAATTGAAACAGCTGTCGAACCCGTGAGCGTGTTTAGCATGTAACATCGATTTCACACCGATTCCTCAATTAGATTAGCTTCAGCTATAAATGTACTAAAAAATACATATTCTATTCATATTTCAACCTAAGATTTGATTTACGTTATATTTATGATAGCTAATGCAATTTGAAATTTGTTCTATATTTTGCAGCTGATATAAAAAGCAAGTACGATTTCCGTAGAGTTGGACTAACTTTTTTCTATGTACGTTAACTCCAAAATTGATGACGATCGATAGTGATATTATAAGGGTTCTGTTTTTTCTTTTTGAGGTACCGAACCTTCAAAATGAGTTATTGTGTGATTTTTGTGCTTGTTCAAAATTTTTAATTATCTCCTTTAGTATTTTCAAATGAAATAACGATTTCATTAATGAATAAAGGCGGTTAAAAAAGGAAAAGTCAATATAATATTAGGTCCTTTATTACAATTTCTAATTATAGTATGTATATTTTGCATACATTATACATTAGTTTCACGTTGTATCCCGCACACAGCAGAGTAAATCTGCGCAAAGTGAATCTAGTGTTAGGACACTCCGTTCTTCACTTACAGTCTATTTCTGGAGGCATTGCATGTTGAGTGGCGGAACAAAACGCCGTGCTTTGCCTCGACACCAGAGCGAAAAATGGAAATATTCATTTAAATAAATATTTCATTTCCTTGAGTGGGGATCGAACCCACAAGCAGTCTCGCGTTTACAGTCACACTTTGTGCCCCTGCGTCACGACTGGCCTAAAAAAAAAGGGCCATCCCGCTTAGCATCATCATCAGCCGCCCAGAAGTAGGCAGTAGATGGCTGTTATTTTGGTCCCGAGTGAGTGGTAATTAGCGCACGTGTCCGCAGTGATGTCGGAGCTGGAGGGGCTGACGCGGTGCGCGCGGCTGGGCGGGGCGGCGCGCGCGGCGCTGGCGTGGGTGGGCGCGGGCAGCGCGCGCGTGCGGCTGGCCACGGCGCGCGGCTCGCTGCTGGCGCGCGGGCCCGCCTTCGCCGAGGAGCAGGAGCCGGCGCGCGCCACCAACGACGACCGCGTGCTCGCCACCGCGCTGCACCTGCAGGACAACCTCGCCAACGACACGGGTATAGCGTGGCTACTTTAGCATTTTTGTATTTTTTTAACCTATTAATAATTAAGGGATTCCTAGTTTTTAAAATGAGTTTTATTTGATTTGGTTTTTTAAATGAATTTCAAATTTTGTACATAATTGACTAGGTATTTTTTTGGATTAAATTATTAAGTTTCTGAGAGATATTTAATAAAGATAGAAAACACATATTTTCTACTAGACGACAATTGTAAACACACTTTAATAGTATGTATGAAATACATATATATTATACACTCGCTACTCAATTTATGCGGTTTTTGTGGCGCTTGTCTTACTATTCCTATTTCAGCTTTACACATAGTAACGAATCTCTCTATTTTTCTTATCTCTGTACATATATCTACCATATTTCGGAGTAGGCAGAGAAAAGCTTATGTTTAGACACTTCGGCACATATTGTCAACTTTCCGCCACTGAATTTAACGCCGCACTTAGTCTTATTACTACAGCAAGGATATAGATCGTAACCACTAAAATAAGGTATAATATGTGAACACAGAAAGCGTGCCCGCGGCGGGGCGCGGGCGCAGCGTGCGCTGTGTGGTGCTGGTGACGGACGACCGCAACCTGCGCGTGAAGGCGCTGGCGGCCGACCTGCCCGCGCGCGACCTGCCCTCCTTCGTGCGCTGGGCGGGCCTGGCGCCCCACGCCGTGAGTACTGACTGCCCGCTACTTAATATGGGACCGATCAATTACAATAGAGCGTCAATTATCGAAATAATTCGGAGAGATGTTTCAAATATAGTTTTTTTTCGTTTTGGATAAAGATTCACCTTGAAATAAAGCATATCACAAACAAATGACGACTGATAAAAACTTTAAACTTTCATGTATTAAAACGCATGAATTGGGCGGATAATTAAGATGGGCGGTCGGTCGGTTGATCTATTTGTTCTTATCGATACTGTACTGCATTATATTAATTTGTTCTACTTTTCTGACATTCCCTGGATCTCCCCCGCTTGAGATAAAGTATGAAGCTTAAAAAAAATAAACAAATATTTCATGATATAAATACAATTTAACACTAAAACTACGATGGAATTTATTAAAATAAAGTATAATACGATATCGTACAAAATCAATTTTGTATGTATCCTCTTATGTTTTTTTAGTTTTAAGCTGTGTCCCATAAATAGCAGAGATAGGCAGAGGGAACCTGGAAACCTAAGTCCCCCTTTTTTCACCGAATTCTGATGGCATTGCATGTTAACGATTTTTTAATGTGTGGCAGAACTCAACGCCGCATTTCGCCTCATTACTGGATTTATTTAATATTTCACTTCCTCTAGTGAGAATCGAACCCACAACCTGTCATGCTTACATTTGCACGCTTCTGCGACACGACTTACTTCTAAATGTTATAAATAAAATTTTATCTGTATTATGATAATAATGTCACATTGTGTCAAATATAAGCTATTAAAGGATATTTACGTTGTGTTTGATAGATCTGATCTAATTTATTTTTAGTTAAAATTATTTTTTCCGTATAAATCAATTTTTATCGTTTCTCTCCATAATTTACACAATTAAAGCGTTGTTCGTGCGATAATGTTGATTTACACTTTGTTGCACAGATGTGTCATTTGATTTGGTTACATGCTTCATTATTAATTATGAAAGACATGCTAAAACAAAATTAAAAAATCGTAAACACATTTAAATTTGTTTACTTTAAAACTTGTTAGAGGCTAGTCGTGGCGCAGCGGCACGAAGTGCGACTGTAAAACCGACTGGTTGTGGGTTCGATCCCAACTCGAGGAAATGAAATATTTACTTAAATTTATATTTCCGTTTCTTCGCTCTGGTGTCGTTGAGTTCTGCCACTCAACACGCAATGCCTCCAGAATTCGGCAAAAAGTGGGGAACGGAGTGTCTTAACACTAGGTTCCCTCTGCCTACCCTGCTGTGTGCGGGATACAGCGTGAAGCTGATTTAATTTAATTTTGATTTTTAAAACTTGTTCGTGTTTGGTGATATGTAAGTAAAATAAATAAAGGATATATAATCTAGTGTACTGTTTTGTTTCAGAATGAGAACCCGTCGAGCTCTACTACAGATGATAATTAGTTAAATAAAATTCGATGCCTACTTTTAGTCTACAATCTAGACAAATTTAATATTTCTGACGCGAATTCATTACGAATTGAGGATAATAAATGGTTTGTCGTCGGCGGCGCTGCGAGCGCATCACTAGTATAGGAATTGAATAGTATAAGTAAAACTAATACACCAATAGAGAGATATAATATTAAATAATTTCGTTAAGAGCTATAGGATTCCACCTCAGTGTTCCTGGGCGACATTTCATTGTTAATATTAATAGTTTTTTTTTTGTTTAATTTTAAGCTATTAATTGTGTAGTGCGGCTAAATCGGTTTTGCTGAGCTATTTTTTTTTTTTTACTTTTTGTAATATATTTTTTTATATGGAAATGACATTCTTGGCACGCATCGTACGTACATACTATCACGATTTTACAGTAGTAGATAATTCTCTTCTATTCTGTGCCACTATCTCTTATTCAAACGTTTTTGCTAGCTTTTAATAACTCTCGGCACTTTTTAACATCAATTAAATGCCACCTTTTTAATAAAAAAATCACTTCATGTATGTTATTTTGTCCATTTTAAGCTACACAGTGCCATTTAACGATTTCTCCATTCTCTTTCGCTCAGCAGTTTTCTTTTATTTTATCGAATAACTATTTGTTTATCATCTCTTAAACGACTGCGAATAGATTGATGGGTTTTAGCAATAAGATTTAAACACTGGACAAAGATATGCAATCATGATCTTATATCTCATTATAAATATACATATACAAACATATACTTTTGTTAAATATTTAAATATACACACTTTTACTATCTGTAATTAAATCATTTTATTGTAATGTATTCAAAGACAAATCTGTTATATATTATAGTGTTGTATTTGTTTTGCACGACGCGGAACAGCTCAATGTTACACTCGACCTCTTGTTTCACTATAGATAATGATGTGTTTAACATATGAACCAGAATATTATATAAAACTACTATATATATACGTATGTATATGTATATATACACAAAATGAATATTATTGTAACTAATTCCGTTTTTTTTTTAAATTAAATTTTGGAAAAAAATTTGATGCTGTTATTTTTTGTCTTAATCATGATGTTAATAAACATTGATTACTTCTAAAAATTGGTGTTATTTGCCGATCCCTATATATAATTGTTTTTTAAGTTTTCCTGTTCTTGTGCTGGGGAAAAAACTCATGATTGATTATTATAGATTTAAGCGTTCCAAGTTTTAATAGACGCCAATGTGGTAGTGAGATGTGTCTGACTAGACACAATGACTGTGGGTTCTTCTACTGGGTCCCCATATTAGTTTATTATAAATGTCTACTTTTAAAAAAAATACATTTTGTCGAACAATGAGACGACGACGAGAACGGTGGGTGCAACATTCAACGTGCATTAAGTCGGAAATCTCTATCTCGTTCATGCGTAATTTTTTTGTGTTATAGCGAGGTTAGATTTGGATGGTCTCGTGCAACCTGCATGGAGCAAATGGTGGTGATAGAAGTGTCATTTCAATGTTTTTTTTTAATTCTAAATTAATATAAATAGTTCTAATAAACGTCGTCGTGCCGTATGCCTCACAAAGAGAGACGGGACTCAGTGTAAGCAATTATGGAATCCAACTTGTGGGGTGCTTATATTTAAGAATAGATATTCAGTCTAGGCAAAGTTGAAGTTGAGCTCTCTGTGTAGATGGAGTGTAGAGTGCTGTCACTTAGTTTTTCACGCAACGTGTTAAAGTTACTGTGCAAGTTGGTGGTAATAAATATCCATATTCTTACTGAAAACGAATTGTGAATGTGTTTATGTTCGTACAAGTGAGAAATTCCAATGTTGAGTGTTGAGATATAGGAATTGGCAATGTTCCGAGGCTGGCGGGTGACGGGGACGGGTGCCGGGTGGCAAGCACCGGTGCGGAGGTTGTAAAAGCACCGTTATTCTTATTTACCGTGCGCATCTTGCTTTAGGCGCTCCGGCCTCCGCGTTACCTTATTCACAATATATGCGCCGGGTGCACGTGTTCCGGCGTCGTCGAGAGAGCGCGTCTTATTTATTGAACACGATCTAACAAATGGTGAAAATTATTAAAAAGTTGTGAGATGTATTTCAATTATAATTAAAATTTATTAACTCAGGGCGCTTACATTGTTTAAAATATTTAAAAATATACATAAAGGAAAATAGCATTAGCTTTTAGGAGGTATATTATATGGACATATGTACATATAATAACAGATGATAATATACATTATTGATTTCCAATTTTCCAAATATATCCTTGTGAGATAAAAATAGCAATCCAAAAAAAATATAATAATTCTTTGCCTAATTTAAATATCAATTATTTTTTTATGTTTGTATGACATATTTATTTAAATAATAATCACGTGAATTAGTAAATTTTATTTAGCTACGCGATTATCACAATCAAGTATATAATTTATTTAAAATTGCAGGTTATATAACATTTTTTTACCGCCTTATTTTTTTTATGAAATTTCTGTACAATAAAGCATAGGCAGTAAAAGTTGTTTTAAGGTCATCTTCAAAATAAAAATCTCATTATGTCCTAAGAGAGAAAAAAAATTAATCAATCAAATTAAACGATAAATTAGATTTTCTAAAAATATTTTATTTATATTACCTATAGTTGAATTATTAATTAATTTACTAATAGTAATTCGGAAACAGGGCATTTGTTACTTTATTTTTTCTTCACTACCTACACTTTACTTTCACCACAGTTTTTAATCAATGTTTTTTTTGTGTCATCATTTAGTGAAGGTCAACAGACTATAAATGGCTTTATTTGGAAATTAAATTACCCACTCGTATACATAATCGTAAGGTTATTGTCCTGGATGGCTGATCATGCAGCTTAAACTTAGTTCAACGTCAAGCTTCGCAGATTTTTGCACATCCTTGGTTCAAATATTTGTAGTCCACTGTTAAATTATACAGTACACATTGTAATAAAATGTCAGTGCTCAAAATAGAGAACAAAAAAAAACTATGTAGTTTCTAAGATTTTTTTATTATAATACTTATTTTTCTGTATGCCACTGCTAAGAATAGTTATTAAGTATCATAGTGTTTTTTAAAGATTATTCCGAAATAAATATTCAGGAAATTGTTTGTTGTATTTTGATTGAGAAGATAAACTTAAATTAGATTTTCATCATTAAAGAATCTAACAGGACAAGCATGGGGAAGCTTCATTGACTTCTATATTCAATGACTTCTATATCGTGTTTTACTATTATTGTATTGCTTTTGATTCAAAAATCGCGACACTCTTTTTTGTCATTAACCCTTACTGCAAGGGAGTAATGTGGCTACGAGTTAAACTTAATTAACGTAAAAGTTTATTTTCTCGGTATCTATTGAAATAAAATTCTCGGTATCTATCTTTATGAAATTTAAACTGAACATAATAACAAAATATAAGCTCATTAGTATATACTTAGTCCTGCCATAAATATTGTTACAAAAACAACATATTTTGATTGTACGCAACACATTACTTAATACATTAATATAAATCTATCATGCTATCTGTTAATGGTATGGAAAATATAGGCCAGTCGAGGCGCAGGGGCACAGAGTGTGTTTGTAAAAGCCACTGGTATTTAAATGTATATTTCCATTTCTTAGCTCTAGTGTTGAGATAAATCGCGGCGTTGAGTTTTGCCACTCAGCACGCCAAAATTCGGCGGAAACTGGGCAACGGACTGTTTAATTAGGTTCCCTCTGCCGTGTCCGGGATATAGCGTGAAGCTGATTTAAAAATATGTAAAGCTTATGTGGCGTCGATTGGCTGCAACTTTCTATGCGAAAATTTTACACTTTTTTAATTTTAAAGTTGTATACAACATTAAAATTGTAAAAAAAATATATATAATAAATAGCATTCTCATTCGCTAAATGTTCATTCTAAATAAATCTTTGGGCGGAAATTAACGTACGTAAATAACTCCCTACAGAGATGCTAACAACATAAATAAGTTGTAACAAACGTATAGGAATTTCGACGTAACCCGATGAAAAGAACGTTTAGCTTAGTTGGTCAAAGCGCTCGGACGGTTTCCAAGAGGCGCGGTTTCAAATTCCGCTACCTTCAAATTTATATATGTTTTTAAAAAGTAAAATTTTTCGCTGCCAATCGTATGGATTGTTTACTTTTTTGACTGGTTATAAATCATAATCCAGTGGATTAAGATTAGAACTATGCGACGGCCAGTCTTCAGCTCTGATGAAGTCCGGAATGTTCGTTTTTATCCAAGATTGGGTGGATCGAGTTTTATGACCCGGTAGTCTTGCTGAAAGGAAGATTCTTGTTTATTGAACATGGTGTTATTAAGGGGCTTAGTTACTCCTTCATAGGTAACCCACCAAATCATCATTGAAGTTGGATAATACTGATGTTGGGTGCTTCTTTAGAGCTTTTAGCATAAATTGTTTGTTAACCCTTTACTGTATGAATTAATAAAGCGTTGATAAAAAAATGTTTGACGGCGGAAATAGCTTTATTTAATGTATCTATACTATAATAAAACTACACTTTCATTGGAGAAACGGACTTACTTTCATATATTATGGACCTGGATACACCTGCGGATTTCTTTTGATTTACGAGCTACTAAGGAAAATCCCCGAAAAATATCAAGAGTTTAGAGGAATTTAAGCTCTGTATGGGCTAAAAGTATAGGACATTGGCCTGAAAAGCAAAAGAATCATCAGCAGTTTCAATGTCACGCATAGGTATACTATTTTTTTTATAATATTTCATAATTTTGTTGTTATCCTTCGTTTTGCTGCATATAATCCCATGTATGTCTATAATGGTTACTGACTCATTGCATACGAGCCCATACATGGTTCCGTAAAATAAAAACCAAAATAAACAACTTTTTTGTAATTTTTGTTCTAATACTGCTTAATAATGACTAGTGGACCCTTACATGCCTCCGACCGCTTCTTTTTTGATTGAGCATACGGTGTAGGGGACTTTTTTTTAACGAATGAAACTGTATATTTTATAGTGTAGGTAGGAGTTCACGGATTTGACACTGTTGGATTCCCCCCGCGACTTCGTAAATCAAAAGAAATCCGCAAGTGTATCCAGGTCCATAATGTATGAAGGTTTCCTTCCGTTTCTCTAATGAAGGTGTAGTTTTTTATAAAAAAGACAAGGAAAACGAGCATAAGGATCGCCTGGCTAGTTTCAAGGATTACGTGGAACCAGTTAATTCGATTTCCATTTAATCTTCTCAGTAGGGGCTTTTCGATGACGCCCGACTTTATCTTTGTTATTGATAAAATTTGCTAGGAGGACATTGTCTTCATCTGAACGATATGACGAATGATAACGATTATCACTTTCGGGAATTATAACTGGTCTTCTGACTGAGGCAGTCATCGAATCAACATCGCTTTCGGAGTCTAAATCGTCAATATTACTAAGCATGCCTTTACAAGGAATGGAATTCGTAAGATTTTTCCCGTAAAGTCGCGCAGGGTCTGTTCTGACTAGCATGAGGGAAGGCAAATATTTTGAAGCGAGCAAAGCAAAAGAAATGAATAATAAAAGTATAAAACTTTAACTGTTGTAAATAAAAATCCAAATGCATTTTTTTTGTATACATGCAATTCCATTTTTGTTCAAGATGAATAATGTCTTAGTGCATACGGCACCAAATATGGAAACGAAAAAAAACTAGTAGTGAAGTATAGAAAACAGTTAAAAATTGTAAAAAATATTATACGTCGAGAAAGAGAAGTATATGGATTCCATGATAATATTTCTTTGTCAAGTTTACTGTGTTACTGTTTTTTTAAAATGAATCTCTTGTATTTCAATGAGTCATACCAACACATCAAAATTTAACTATAACATTTACTGCATTTAATGCGCGTGTACTCGTGCGAATAATAATAGTTTTTGTTTCATCAAAATCGGGTTAGGATATCCAAAATTAGAACGATACAAAGTTTCACCGCTTACTTAAATTTGTGTGCCTTCGCTGCGTGACGTCACGCAACGACATTACGGAGTCTTTTTAAATCATTTTATTGATTTAACAAACCATTTCATAAAAAAAACCAATAGAATATATAGCGAAATCGCAAGCGCCTACTGCATGACGTCACACGCCTAACCAGATTTTGCCGCGGAGGCCGTACTTTGATGTTTAATATCTTAGTCATTTTTGAAGATAGGAAAAGAATAAGACATCCTTTTTTCTTGACTTACCTATTTTTTATATATGCTGATAACAAAAAAACGTTCGAGTGACTCATTCTGCTGTTTCACCCACATGCACAAATGTCTATGATTCTATGATATTTCGAATTAACCTCATTATTTCGAAATATCACAGAATCATAGACATTTTTTTTGTGTTTTCTTATTGCTAAATATATGTTTACTGTATTAAAAATATGCGGTAAAGGGTTAAAGTGTTGCTCAACTGTAAAAATTTTCTCATCTATAAACATTTTTTTCTATGACCTTTTGCCTACCGCTTCGTAGTAGTCAGTAGCTTAGTAGTCGTTTTGGTTTTACCACCCTATTATTTTAAATTATCAGTAATAAATGACCAGTGCGTCTCTTACAGGCAGCCAGTCCTGAGTATTTTGTTAAATCCGCGACATTATTGTAGGCACTATCTTCATCTCCCTAGATAAAATATTTTGCTTTCGAGCAGAATTTCTTCGAATTCTTTCCTTTGGGTACTGCTTTGATCGCCTTTTTCATACGAACTCTACGTGGACGGCCAGATCTTTTTCTGTCACAAACAGAGGAGCTTTCATTGTATCTATAAATAGTCCGATACACAAACATTTGACTAATCCCAGCGTATGGAGGATATTAAAAATGATATTTGGCTCCATACCAGTGTTGCCAGACTTTCTTGCAGTGAAAAGCGGGATTTTTCAACTTTGAAGTTAAAAACGGGCAAGAAATTTTAAGTATTGACATATTCTATTATTAATTATCCATAATATCCGAGTTTTAAATAAAGCTTTCAATGGTGATAGATCTCAATATAAAAAAAGGCAGGTAGGTTTATACATTAAAATCAGAATCAAAAGATATCACAATATAATATACAAAAATCACAGTACGTGGAATAACCCATGAAAAGCAGGACTATGCCTGTCCTGATTGGGATATCTAATTCTTGGGCAAAAATCGGGATATTTGGCAACGCTGCTCCATACTTACTTTATGTAATGCAATCACAGCGATTCGGTTCTCTTACCATTACCCACCATCCATTTTAATGTTATAAAATATTTTACAATATATTGGCACGAAAATAAGAAAATACAAGGAACAATCATAGAAAAAATTACAGATTCCAAATTCAAATTAATATTTTGTTTATTTTTAATTGTAGTTTTTATGGCCAGACTACTTAATCTGATCATAAATGCTCATACCTGTTATTATGATAGTAGATATACGCCCTTATATCTTCATCTGTCATCCAAATATGTAATTTTCTTTTGCTTATCCTGTGAGATACTTTATTGAATATGTATTTTGCTTTTGTTAAAGTATAAGCGTAGGAACTTGGCGAAAAAAAATGTACCTATAATGATATAAACGGCCAGCTATTTATGAAATGCTAGTCATGTTTAATACAGATTTCATTTTTTTTTTAGTATTAGCGTATTTACCAGAGCTTACACTATATTTTAGAAAAAAAAAACCTATCAGTGGTGTTGGTGCGACTAGCACTGGAAGACTCTGGGTATTATCTTAGTATCTCCTTACAATATCCATCACACGAAAATATAATAGATTTTCTAAAAGTTCGAAAGTGGGTATATTTCTTTTATATTTAAACAAAGTTTAATAGATTTAATTTCATAAGATTGTGTACGTTGTTTTTTTCCTATTAATAATGTAATATACCTGACTAAGAAATATTTCATTTAGTTAGCAATTTCCATTACGCATGCTCATTGGGTTAGTGTCGCAATTACAGTAATAACATCTTATAAAGTTCCGCATCTTCGTTCTGGCGAGGCTGCTCTTACATTTTTTGTACGGAAATCTATGAAAATAACTTAAAAACCTTTTGATGTACACTCAAATAATAAAAAAAATAATAAACAATATAACGATTAAGCCGCAATCAGCTTGAATAAACTTTTTCAAAAATGAAGGTCTTTTATACATAAAGTTGTTATATCACAAATAAAATATTTTTCAATACAATAATATTTGAAAAGATTGAATGAATCAAATTATAAATTTAAGTAGATAGATAAATAGGTAGGTACACGTAGTTTAACCTTGTTTTTGTTATTAAAAATACTTTTTATCTTGAAGTATTAATAAATATTTTGCAAGAGTTATATGTTTTTAATACCAAATTGGTACAAAATTATTGAATTCATACATACCAACAAGTGACTTTGAAATATAGGTAAGGTTTCTCACAGAAACATTGGCAATTCTGATCCTATAGTTGGGTGGGATGCAAAAGGAATAATGACTAAATAACGGACACAACCTTGACAAGCCATTTTAATTTATAAATAATAGTCCAATTCCCTGGCGAGGGCTTGTTGGTACGGAGAATTTTGTATACGGCTAGTATGTTTAAATCAAATAAAATAAATAAATCAGCTTCACGCTGTATCCCGCACACAGCAGGGTAGGCAGAGGGAGCCTAGTGTTAAGACACTCCGTTCCCCACTTTCTGTCGAATTCTATAGGCATTGCGTGTTGAGTGGCAGAACTTAACGCCGCGCTTAACCTCGACACCAGAGCGAAGAAAAGGAAATATAAATTTAAGTAAATATTTCATTTCCTTGAGTGGGGATCGAACCTACAACCAGTCGGTGTTACAGTCACACCTCGTGCCGCTGCGCCACGACTGGCCTCATGTTTAATCATGATGAAATTAATGATAAAGTGAATCATTAGATATGGTGAAAAATGGACTTCCAACTACGTAAATATACCAAACAAGAAAACCCCGTTTTCTTAACTTCAAAGTTGTGTTATTTCCTTCTTTAATTAACAAGCATATATATTTTTTATTTTAATTATATGTTATAATTACTTATACGTATTCGAGGTAATAATTACGTATTAAAGTTTTTATGTCTAAAAATTTATTTTAAGACCTGCACAAGCAAAACGGGTGCGACTTGGTGCGACAGCACAGGAAATGAAATATTTCATATTTTCATTTCTTTGTTCTGGTAACGAGGCAAATAGAGGTGTTGAGTTCTGTTCGTTCCGTCAAGACCTCTACTTCATATGATATTGTTTTTGATGGGATTAGTTATTCGTTTAAAATTTTCAATTTGAAAATTTGAATATTTTATATTTTTGTTGTTTACAATGCTTGTGTGTGCAAAGTTACATACCTACTTATATTGAATAATCGTTCGTGAATCGTGCGTTGAACCATCGACGTGCGCTCGCGCATCACTTAAGCACAGACTATAATTTAAACAGGAACACGCAAGTTTCCTAGTAATTAATACGTACATTAGTATTCATTAGTTGGCAATAATATAAACATTTCATTAGGAATGAGTCACTCATAGCGTGAAGGGAACTAACATTTTTATGCCACATAGAAAAGCTCTTGAACTTACTAAAATATTCAATTTGAAAAATTGGTCATGTGTTAGTCGGATTCGGTCACAGTATGTAAAAGTAACAAAATGTACAATATGTAAAAGTTGACAAACTTAATTTTGCTTATGTTTAATTTTGTATGAAATGAACTACAAATATAAGTTAACGATGATTTTTTTCTATGATATATCAATATTTTTTAAAATATTTTTTGGTTCCTTCCTTTTCTATAGTTAATTCCATAGTTCTCACTTCGTGCTAACTTTCAAAACTGTAGGTCTACTAATACTCTTATTTTTTCACGGTACGTGGACTTTGAAGAAGACTTTCTTCTGTGCATCTAGTGATTGTAGACTTCAAATTATAGGCATTTATTTCAAAAAAATATATTATTATTTTAAAAAGGTACGCAGCACTGGAGTGAAAATCTAGACCGTCTGTCCGTCCTCCTCGTCCGTCTTTAACATTAAATTATCTGCCAATTCTAATACCAATATTTAAAATGTACTATGCTCAACACTTAACAGCATTAAGAAAAGCTATATCACAAGAGATTTAAATATTAAAATTGTAATTTCTTCAAAGATATTAACAGAAAAATGACACCAACTGCAATTTTAATTATAATTAAATTCTTAAAATTCAAAAAAATAATAATAGAAGTACCAAACAAAAAAAATAAAAAAAAGGATTGTTATGAAACTAATGAACTTTTAAAAGATACATGCAGATTTAAAGGGAAATAATACCACCGTATATAATTTTATATTACTTTAACCGTTTATGAAGCGCACGCACGGAAGCTTTTCAAGTTCTTTTGTTTTAGCAATATTTTTTATTGTTACACCGCTTCTGTTGTTAGCAACGTTATGTTATATGACGGCATATCAGATGATATGCCGTCTACGGCATATAGATAGCCAAAGTAAATGGAATATCTAATACACAAAAAAAAACTGGAATCCTGGAAAATAAATGGAAGTAGTTCCTGATTTTCAAATCACCAAATATGACAGTAAAATGACTAATTAATTTGGTAAAGTTTAATACCGACCGTGTTTCTAGTTCAAATGTAATATTTGAAATAATATTGCTACCTATATTTTACTTCAACATAATAGTTAAGTATAATTATAAGTTATATGTATTTATACTAAAACATAATTTTACAAAGTTATGAAATTACACAGTTCCTGTTACGAAGTTTATTGCTCCCAAGTGTCGAATTAATGATATTACTATGATTCATTTGCTATTTTATTTTGCTCAGATACTCAATTTTTACAGTTTTTTTGGCTGTATTAAGAACAAAATTATCAAGATAAATATCGATTATGTATATAGTGTAATTAAAAATAATTAGTTACGATTTGCTATACTCATATATAATTGTATTGTAAAACATAACATAAAAGAAATGAAGAAGAGACGATTTTATTTATAGTTGAATATAACAAGAAATTTGAATTGATTGAAAATTTTAAGTTTCCATTGAAGCTGTCCGTCTGCCCGTCACCAAGCAATCTCATGAACCGTGATATTCTGTAGCCGCTATACTAATAAGTACTATAAAAATGGACTTTTTGCCATTTTATAGATAATGGTACGGAACCCTTCGTGTGCGAGTCTGACAGGTTTTTTTTTACTTCTCAGTAATCTAAATATCATTATACCTTTTTTTTATTTTACACCCTTATAATAAAATAATAAAAATAAAAGACTATATAAATTTAACATACATAAGGAAATTTAAAGTACTAATAACAAGAAACAGAATAATTTGTAGCAATTACAGTAAATTACATTAATCAATATGAGAAACATGTTCCATTGTAAAAAACGTTGATTTGTAAAATGTTTTGAACGTGCTGATACGTAAGTAAGTTTTAAAACATCATTGTGTTGACATCATCATCAGCGTAAGATTACTCTTATAGACATCCGGCACGAGAACCTATACAGGGTAAACCTACTAATGTAAACCTGCAGTCTGAGTGTCTACACACTTAAATGGTTAGAAATAAATCTTTAGGTATGCAATGAAATCTAAAAATATTTAGGTATGTATTGAATTGCATAGTCAAACGAAGTTATAATTGCTTATTTCAATTAGATAATACTTAAGAAACAAGATCAATAATAATAATTATAATATTTTACTGTTGTATTTTCCCTTCCCACTTGTTAGTGTTTTTTTATAAGGATTCCGTAGCTTTTAAGGAAAAAAGGAAGCCTTATAAGATCACTTTGTTGTTTGTCTCTCAAGAGTCTTTATCTCAGGAACGCTTGGAGATATCGAGTTGAAAGTTAAATCATATACTTAGATCTATAGCCACATGATTTCCTGAAATAGTAAATGTATTCCTACATTTAATTGAATAAAGATATGGCCGTTTATATAGCAAAAAACATAGTGGGACAAAATTTGGTTTTAAAACCGCTAGTTCAAGTGAGGACTATGCTAAGCCTGGATTTCAGATGTTTCTGAGACCTTCAATATTAGTGGGCGAGCCCGACTCCCGCTTGTCCAGTTTTTTTCAATTGGTTCTTAAAAACAAATAAAAAAGTCATGTCAATATAAAGAATAGCATGTGACAATATTGCTACAAAATTAAAGTTTCATTGGTTTGGCTGAAACTTTAGCTATCAATATAAGGGTATTGTCTTTAAAGTGAGAATGTTATTAGATCATGAAAGTAATTCAGATGTGAAAATAAGCAATTGTATACTACAAGAGGGCCTCTGTTATTCTTCAGAACTGTATTTTGTGTATACATAGGTACTTAAAACATATATTTTTAGGGATACTGTCCCGTACCTAGAAAGAAAAAATACGGAAACACAGGATCACTTTTTTAGCCGTCTGACAAGATCATTTATCTCGACGTAGCGTGGAAGTATCAAGCTGAAGTTAGTATCAAATATTCAGGTCTATGGTCCTTACGAGTATAGAAAAAAATTAAGCTTCTAAGTTAACGCAACCAAAACATATACGAGATGCATCGTACTCGTATTTGCTGCATTTTGTGTGAAAATCGCCATGTAATTAAAACCCATAGGATATTTGCAGTTACCGTGGACCTATAGTTATGAAATTTAGCACAAAGTTACAATTTACAATACAAGAAAAGAAGGAAAGAGAAATTTATAGATATTTCATCGAAAAATAATTACAAAGTTATTTATAGTTCATTTTTTTATGGAACCCTCTGTGGGTAAGTCCGAATCATACTTTTAAACATTTTTAAAGTGTTGTTCTACACTTAGGAAAGAAAAATACTTATTTATTGGTACTTATTTAGAAAACGTATAAAAATTTGAACGCAGCGGGACTCGAACCCGCGCCTCCTGGAAACCGACCAGGCTTAGTGGTCAGAGCTCCTGGTCGGTTTCCAGGAGGCGCGGGTTCGAGTCCCGCTGCGTTCAAATTTTTATACGTTTTCTAAATAAGTACCAATCATACTTGACCGGTTTTTTTAACAGTAATTTGGAAAGACCAATTATTTATTCCAGTGCCTCAAGAAATCAAAAAAAAAGCTTTTCTAAACTTAGAAATTCTTAATAACTCTTAGTGCTCTATGTAAATAAGTATTTTTTTTAAATGAACAAGTTTTGATCAATTGATTGTAAATATAAATATTAAAGTAATTATTCAATTAAATAATTTTTAGTATAATTAGTCTTAACTACGCAGCTAATGTCCGAGACCGAGTTCTTGAAATAGCCTTTGAATGTAATTTAAATTGTTAAATTTTGATGATTTCTATAGAAATAATAATTTTGTCGATGATTAAATTTTTTACAAGGCAATCAATGAGTCGTGCGTTTGTTCGGGGCGGGTTAGCTCATCCGTCAAGCATTTGGGGAGTTTTTGTGATCGACGTCGTGTGAGGAAGGCCCCATTGAACACGATTTTTAATAAATAATAGCATGAGATAAGCCTCGTCTAGTTCGTTTTATTATTGCTATTATCATATTAAAAAATTATAATAATTAATTATTGTTAATGTGAATATATTTTAGTATTTGTAAAAAGAGTTTATAATTATATTATTCATGATTATAAATATTGTAATACTTAGAGGAAATACTTTTTCAGTTACACGTGTATATATTTTCGTTAACCCTTTCAGGACCATAAGGTTTTGAGAGGTGTTGCGTTCATTTTAACTGTTTAATATAACTTATTGTGGATCTAAAAAACATATTTTTAAAGAAAAATATTAAAATTAGTTTTAGTTTTTGTGTTTTTTTATGGGACACGGCTGTCCCTGTGGTCGTAAGAGGTAACTTATTGTCATAAAAATAATCTTTATAATTATATGATTTATAAATTAAGTAGGGGGTTTAATAAAACAAATCGCTATGATTATTACACATATTTATATATTTCAACGAAATAATATACTACTTTATCTAAACACTCAAATAGTAAAATTATTCTGGTTATGAAAGTCAGCGAAATAATTTCTTTCATTTGTATAGCAAAGATGAGCTTTACAGATCAGCACTACTATCATTTGTACAGTTTTCCTTCTTATTCTTGGCACAATACGCATCTCTTGCGGACACTGGCTTCATCCATTGCTTGTAATGGTAACTGTGGCTTTGTAGATTTTCGTACGACACTTACTTTTCAAATCAGAACATAGACATGTTCTTAGATAGATACAGAGGTGTTTGGAGTAAAGCCGTTGAATAAACACCAAGCTACGACTTGCCTAAAGCTCTTTGCCTTTTGCCTTGCTGTAGGCTGGTAAAAAGACTTCCTTCCATTTTTTTTTCATTGTAAACCTTTGTATACAATATATGTATACGAGTTATTGGCAGCCATATCAAACAAATCAAAGAATAATCGTAGATAATGCTTAATTTTAGATTTCCGATCTAGTTCCTAGCACATTATGTTGGTTCGTAAGATCAATTTCACGCATATTTTTAATGTATTTTATACTATTACTATAACGTGATATACTATACTTAGACATTACACATAATTCTTCTCTGCTGACTACAGTTTTACGTCGTTTTACAATGTATGTTTCTACAGGCGATATTTTGTTGTATTATATATCTTTATTTAGTTCTATTATCTGAACTGACTCTATGATTTGAACTAAAGTATTTTTATGTAGAAACAAATATATCAATAGTACCTTTTTGAATTGATACTCCACATTAGGAAAAACATTTGGAATGTATGTTCTCTGACTGCACGTAATCAGATTGACTGTTGCATTGTGGTACTATGGTAGGATTTACTGCAGAAATTGAAAGTTCAGGTGATTTGTCTTTTATTTCTAGATGTTGCAATGCTGTATCATCAATCTTTACATCATGCGCCTTGGTCATAATTCTGTGTCAATAGTTTTTGATCTTCCTCGTCAAGCAGTAAATTGTCGTCATAGTAGTTATTAAATCTCATTAAAATATATCGAATTTCATCTTCCTTGAGTTCAAAAATTCCACGTCCCTTTCAAAATATAATATGAAAAAATAAAAATAAATAATTGAGGGTAATAATGAATTTTTTTTGCAACAAAATTTATGTGCAAAATAGCTCCTTCATAGACCATAGGGACAATGTTGTCCCTTTTGGTTTACGACGACTTGTACAGGTAGAAAGCATAAAAAATATATTTTAAGTGTACAAACTTAATAAATACTTACCACTGAATCAATATTTTAGAAAATAAAACCTTAAACGTCACTTTTACTCCTTAAAATCCTTTTCTAAAGTATTGGAATTCCGCGCGGAGCAAACGGCTATTTTTTAATGATAATAAGTTAAAGTATGATGATTGGATAGCTAATTTAATATAATCAAATAATAAAAAGGTACTTCTAGAAACTAATTTACAACAAAAAACGCATATCTGTTTCTTTTTTCCTGACTACCTTCAATTTTATCATCTGGGACAAATGTGTCCCCGTAGTCGTGAAAGGGTTAATGTGTTTTAAACATTTTTTTTTAACTTCTTCCTGTATTCCGCATAGCACAGGGAAGTAGAGGGAACCTGGGAACCTAGTGTTAAGATAGTACGTTAATACACGTACGATACCAATTTTCTATATTCTCACTTTCTTAATGTCTCTTCTTTTGATAAATTTCACACTCGCAAATTCGGCAGAAAGTGGGAAACAGACTTTCTTAACACTACATACCTTTTCCCCCTGCCTACTCTTCTATATTATATGGGATACTCCGTGAAGTTAAAAAAAGAGGTTTAATAACGGTTAAATAAATTATAGGATTCTGCTTTTTAATTATTTTGATGTAATATTTCAAAAACTGTTCTACATATATCGATATAAGGCAAATTGGATATTAGTATATTTTTATATTACGACTAAATTGCACATCTGGTATAAGATTTAATTATTATTAATCGATAGCTTACATATTATAAATCCAAACTGTAACATAGAATATAGTCGTTAAAAATAATTATATATTTAAACAAAGCAAGATTCTCTTACAACTATGTATGTGACAGCCATACATACGTCTGATGCGTTCATTCAAGAATTTTTTGTCACAGTGAATATTCATTCACAAGAGTGAACGACGGTCACGCGCATGCGCATTACGCGCTTTACATTAGACATCAACGCTTCCTTTCCACCACTAATTACGAAGAAAATAAGACTTCTTGACGATTCTCAATTAGCTTTTCTCGTAATCAAATAAGTATATATTGTTGTGTGAGCCCAGGGACCTAGTTCATTAAAATATTTAATATAAGGTACGCCATACACATTTTATTTCATATAATCACCAAGTTTCTCCCTTCAACAAACTTATTTGTAATAGTAGTTTAAGATAATAAATAATGAGTATACAATGTTGACGAGACAATATACAGCGTGTGCGGCAACAGAGAACGGACTCTAGACTATACGGGGCTAGATGCAATTTTCCAAGTTAAGCTCGTTTCATTTATTAATGAACTTTGTTATAAAATGAGTTGAGGACTCTTAACTGCCACCTGGCGAGATTGCTTTTCGTGGTCGGTGTCTATTAATAGTTATTTATAGGTGAGCCTTTAAGAATTGCAAAAGGTGTGCGTTCTCCCTATATAATATAATAATAATAATATATAAGATATAATCTTTATTTGTATAGTTACATTTACTATTTATATAACACACTAATATATATATGATATGTGTTTATATGTATTAAGCAATAAGCATAATGTTTGTATATGAAAATGTTCGCTCATTTCTAATAAATGAGGAGGCCAGTCGTGGCGCAGAGGCACATAGGGTGACTGTAAAATTGACTGGTTGTGGGTTCGATCCCCACTCGAGGAGATGAAATATTTATTTACATTTATATTTTCATTACTTTGCTTTGGTGTCGAGGTAAAGAGTGGCGTTGAATTCCGCCACTCAACACTCAATTCCTCCAGAAATATATAACACTAGGTTCCCTCTGCCTACTCTGCTGTGTGCGGGATACAACGTGAAGCTGATATATAATATAATATTAACAAATAATTAGATATCATTGTTGTTAAATAATATTGATTCTTTTAACTCGAAAAATGTTGACTAAAACTGAACTAAATTGATATCATACGTAGGTATATGTGTTTTTGTATGTTACTTAATATGTTGCATTATAAGTAAATATTTAATACAAGAAGATGTTTCTTTGTGACAGTGATACAGTCTGGAAAAATATAATGAGATATAGAATACCGCCCTAGGTGATGACAAAATAGCTAATGCACTAGACGTGAGAACGCGCTAATGACAAAGAACTGCGAAGTTAGGGTAGGTTTATATGACGCACTAAATTATAATCAAAATAAGTCAATATTATATACGATATACATCGGTAGGTACTCGCGATATTTTTATAGTAATATATTATTATGCTCCTCCACGATTTAAATTATATTGAGATCAGCCATCAGAGATAGGCGTCCAGAGTATTAGAGAAATACGTAATATTTACCATGAGTTAAATAATAAAACTAACGCGATCAATTCAAACTTATAGTTAAATATAATGAAGCAGTGGTCAACCGTCACCATATAAACATTACTAAAATACCCTTGAACTTAAGTGGCAGCCTGCGGCGGCGCGTTGCCAATGACCCCGCGCATGACTGAGCTGCGCCCGCGCAGCGCCTAGACCCTCGCTAATTGTTATGTAACAGTGAATATTGCAACATCCAAAATATTCGAAACACGAGCTCAACTAACCAATTTGTGATCATCCACATCACTAGACATTCCTTTTAACGACATTTATAGGAGATGATTGGGAAAGCTAGCTTTGTGATACTGTGAACCCGTTGTGTAAATTGCTTAAAAGATATTCGAGATGGTTTTTACGTTAAGTCATTTTACGCGTTATTTGTTTAATATTGTTAAACTCGGATGTGGTTACCATTAGAGTACATTGACCCTGCCGTCATTTTGACAAAAAAATTCTATGTGCAGGTAATATTAGGGTGCACAAACAGGTTCTGCAAAAGCGAATATAAGCTTCCTGCCAAGTCAGAGAGGAAGGTGGAGTCAGTGAACTTACAAGTCGCGTGATTCCTCCATAGTCTTGTGATTACAAAACAATATTTTTGTAAATAATAAAAGAAAATGCGAGACGGTAATATTTATTAGCAATAAAAATAAAGTGTTTTTGATAATTTGTTTTGAATACTGACAATATAACTTTATCAATTTATTTTTGAAGAATTTGACTTTGTATTTTTTTATTGCATAATTGCACAATTTATTAATATGATAAAGGCCGTCGTGGCGCAGGGGCATAAGTGTGTGATTTTAATGAGACGCCTGTGGGTTCGATTCCCAGTCGAGGAAATTGATTATTATTTATTATTATTTTTATGTCTTCGCCCTGGTATCAAGGCAAAAAGTGGGGAGATAAATTCCACCACTCAACACGCACTGCCTCGAAAATTGCAATTGACAAAACAGATTGTATAAATAACGTAAGTACAAATCAATGCGTGTAAAAATATCTCTTTAATAGAAAGACATTTTAAAGCATATATAGTAAGCATTTTAATAATTTAAGATAAATATTTTTTACCTACGGTAAATGACGATCGTTTTACGAGAGAGCGCGTGCGCCGCGGGCGCATGTGCTAGAATTTTGATTGATATTTTTTGTCAGTTACTGGGCCACAATAAAATGACAAATGCAACAAGAAGAGTGCGAAATAGACGTCGTAACTGAAAGTACATACCAAGGTTAGCCGTTGGCCGAAACTCGGCTAACAGTAACAGTATACTCACAAGAGAGGCAAAAACCTGGCAATCGTCCGATACCAAATACGCTCACTTTTGTACTCTACAATTCAAATTAATTAGTTAAAAATAGTGAATGGACGACCTGTTGGTCGACGACGATAAGGATTTAATTAAATATTTTAATATATCTTAAATTCGCTATTCTCTACTTCGCCGCGACACATTTATAATGTATTAACTTTTTTTACAAAGTTTTAGAGAGTATTCCGTTACTACAATTCGTTTGGGGAGTTTGTTAATAAATTTAATAAAAAAAACAGTGTTTGTTAGATGGCACTATATATCTATTTCCGTTTGTAAATCTATATTAGGAATAATTGAATGTTATTGATATTATTTATAAGTTTTTAGAGCCAGCACTTTCTCGACCTCAATGCTGTCGGTACCATGTTCTCTTAGTAGAAAAACTAATGAATCCATGTCGAGTGTTTGAAGGCGGCCTTGAGCCGGAGCCATTAATTTATGTACAAAATCGTCGGCGTGATTCCGTTACTTGAACGCCTAAAATGATATTACAAAAAGTTAATAGTGCTAATAGGGAACGTCAAAACATACGTCAAACACTTACTTATAGGCTTACTTGGACCATACATGAAATTAATCACAATATACCCTGCACTAAGACAACTTGTTTTCCAAAGACGGCGTGCTGTAAAACCTTATAGTAATACAGGCTTTAAAGCAGTGAAGTACGATTGAGATAATAGTATATTTTTATAACATAACGGTATTACGTCTATTGCTCGTACACGTACCTAGATGCACGGGTCTGTGTAGTATTTTTATACTTTGGAATATATTTACTAAGTTGTAAGAGTAAGTTTCATGAAATGACAGTTGTGCACTATGTAGAGACTGTTCTTTTGAATAAATTCCTGTAATTCTGGGAGTATTGACCGCTAGCCACTCCACTGTCCGTGTGGGCTAGTAACGTTTCGAGAGAGTTTGTTCCGTCGATCAGCAATTTCTACATTGAGAAAATTATTGCTAACTACAAATAATGTATGTTATATTTTTTATGTAACGAATTAATATTTTCACTTTTTATTTTAATTTTTTTTATGTTTAAAGCACAATGATAAGCTCGAGCAAATGTCATTTGATATTATACGTATACATTTATTTATTCAATTTTAATATTAAAAGAAAATTTACAATTTCTTAAAAAAAAAGTTCTAAATAAGCAATAAATTGATTTAATAACACATTATTGCTTTTTAAACCGTCCAATATTATAATAGATACAAATTTAAAACAATATTATCGCAACAAACAGACCAGGATTAACAACAACAGTGACCTGAGCAACAACAATTTATTCAGCTTTCATTTATGAATTGTCACCGGCCAACAGATAGTGGCACGTACGAAGTATATCAAGCGATTTTAAGTGGACTTCGTAGCCGAGTGAGACGCCATTCTCCGACGCCCCACGGTCAGGCCCGTGTGATCAGAATTTGTATACGTAGTCTGGGAATAGCTCGCACGTCGCTCTGATAGTGTTCTCGTTCGGCCACGCCAGGTAAAACCGTCGCGTTTTTGAGCACAACGCCTCGCAAATACAAATAAACCAGTGAATTCTAAACCCGCTTATAATTTACATACATAGATAGATAGGAATAAAATTACCGTGTAAATATTTATTTTCGGTACGTCGAGTAGCAACAAAGTTTAACGACGTTTTCTAAAATATATATATTAGCTTCACGCTGTATCCCGCACACAGCAGGGTAGGCAGAGGGAACCTAGTGTTAAGGCACTTCACACTTTAATGAAGGCCGTTCCCCACTTTCTGCCGAAATATATATATATATATATATATATATATATATATATATATATATATATATATATATATATATATATATATATATATATATATATATATATATATTCTCTTTTTTATCATACAAACAGATGACACAGCCTGTGGGGGATGACGTGGGTCGGTAGTAGAGTGGCATGCTGCCCGACGTGAGTGGTGCCGACCAGCAACCAGACGTGAGACCATTGTTGGCGTTAATAGATAATTAGCTGGGTGCCGTTACTCATCCGATCACCGCGGACCCATCTCCAGCGACGGCCCACATCGGCTGATTGCCATTTAATGCACTTCCACTTGAATCAATTTAAATTATTAAAATGTAGAGCTTATTTTTGAGGCCACTTGTAGCGCAGCGGCACAAGGTGTGACTATAAAACCGACTGGTTGTGGGTTCTATCCCCACTCGAGGAGATGAAATATTTACTTAAATTTATATTTCCATTTCTTCGCTCTGGTGTCGAGGTAAAGCGCGACGTTGACTTCTGCCACTGAACACGCAATGCCTCCAGAATTCGGCAGAAAGTGGGGAACAGAGTGCCTTAACACTAGGTTCCCTCTGCCTACCCTGCTGTGTGCGGGATACAGCGTGAAGCTGATTTAATTTTTTTTACAGCTTATTTTATATGAAAATATGAGGTACTTTTAATAATATGGACATTTTATTGCAAATATTTATATGTAGGTATATATAGATACACAATATTTTTTTTGTCTCTTATGTAGTGCATACGCATTATATTGCGCGAACGTATTATTAAGTTATTTAAAAAAATATAAGTATATAATTAAAATGAATTCGCATATTAACATTCGACACGCAATGTCTTTGAAATTAAGCCGAAAGAGAAGAATAGTGTTTTAACACTAGATTCGTAGTTCATTTCAAATCATTTATTTCTAACTACTTTAGTATAAAATTTAAAAAAAATATAAAGAAAATCAAATTATTTTTGTAGAGTTCTTTGAAAAAAAAAAACAACAAGTTTTTATTAATTTAATAAATTAACTGTTTGGGGGAAAACCGACTATCTATTTTGGCATTCTATGAAAATTAAATATTTAGCTACGAAAATGGCTTAGGATTATATTTACAACTAGTATTAATATTCTAAAGTTCGTGTTGATTGAAATATCAATGGGGCTCGAAAGCCTAGTTCTCACGATTAGGTTATTTGCCGCTAAGTATTGGTATGTGAGTCGAGTGGACGCGTCGTTATTTATTGAACACGATATACTTACGCTGGCTGACAGTGTGGGCACTGGGCACTGCGAGGTGAGCCTAATGGACAGTTTCATTTGAATTTACTTTTACCAATATATTTTATTTCTAAAAATATTTATAATAAAATTAACATTAATAAAAGTAAACGCTTGCAGATCGGGTGTGGGTATCGAACCCACAACCCCTAGTCGAGGAAATGAAATATTTAATATTTTATTTTCTTCGCTCTGGTGTCGAGGCAAAGCGGTGTTAAGTTCACACATTATACAACACGCAATGCCTCTAGATTCCGGCGGAAAATGGGTAACGCAGTGTCTTAATACTAGGTTCCCTCTATCTTCCCTATACAATGAGGGGTACAGCATGGAGCAAAAAAAAAAATGTAACATGTCATAAATATTAAAGAACGAACGTTTTCAATGAATTAACTGTGATAATAATATATATTTTATGTAATTGCGCGAATACCAAGTATTTTTTGAATTTCGGAGTGGCGTTTAAAATTTAAAACATTTATATAGTGCTGCCTCAAAGTTGAACGACATTATCACGAATTTGATTACATATAAGAATCCCGCGCCAACTTATATAGAAAGTTACCGTTACTGTTGTTTGCTTAAAACTTTTTTGTGTACTATTAGTGTTTTTCAGAGCTAAGAGGCGAATTGAAACTGCCTTTTTAAAAAATATATTAGGCGCTATAGCGCAGTGGGTACACGCATTTGTAGTAGGTTTGATTCCCAGTGGAGGAGGTAAATATGTTAAAATTTACCTCCTCCATTCCTAAGAATGAAGGATTTACTTTTACTGTAATTTTATGTACTTATGATATACAAACGTCACTTATTGTTTATTTATATATATTATTGTATATTAATCATATTTTTATTTTTATAGAAATTTGCTTGAAGTTACAATAGTAATAGAAATAAGCTTCCACAATGTCAAGTGCTCGTATAAAACATTATCTTAAGTCATCCTCAGCCGGATGCTCTTAACGCCATTTATGTAAAAGGGAATTATACATTCTTAACATATTAGTATAAATTTATGATAAGTTTTTCTTCTTGATGCATGTTACATACTTGTTACAGTAGGTACATATATTTTATAACTTGAAATAATAAATTTACATAAGTATATTATCAACATAAATTACTTAATCAGCTTCACGCTGTATCCCACTCATAGCAGGGTAGGCAGAAGGAGCCTAGTGTTAAGGCACTCCGTTCCCCATTTTCTGCCGAAGAGGCTGGTTGTGGCGCAGAGGCGATTGTTAAATCGACTGGTTGTGGGTTCGATCCCCACTCGAGGAAGTGAAATATCTATTTACATTTATATTTTTATTTCTTCGCTCTAGTGTTGAGGCAGCGTTGAGTTCCGCAACTCAGCACGCAATGTCTCTAGAATTCGGCGGAAAGTGGGGAACGGAGTATAATTACTCACTACATACCTATCCAAATTTTTCCTCTTGACCTTGACTTGATTTTGAAATTGGTACGGAACCTCGGTCGGCAAGTACGATTTGCACTTCATCATATTTTTATTTTATATTTCCTTGATGCCTAATAAAATATCTTATAATGCAAACACGTTGTTTTGCCACTTTAATTGGTATATTAAATTAAGGCAACCAAACCAACTTCTTAGTAGTGCTGCTTAAGAATAAACGTTAGTCATCCCCTAGGCTGGACGAGGCCACAACACTTAATCGCCGGTTTGGGTCACGAACTCGATAGATATGAGTCATGGTTTAAGGAAGATCTAGGGGCAGTGGCGTCAGCAGATGCTGCCCGCATTGAACTTCTCACGTTTCGACGTTTACCGCATCATCAGCATCGAATATTCATTAATAAATTATAAAATATATAAATAACATAAATTTATTGAGGCCAGTCGTGGCGCAGCGGCACAAAGTGTGACTGTAACACCGACTGGTTGTGGGTTCGATCCCCACTCGAGGAGATGAAATATTTACTTACATATTTCCATTTTTGCGCTCTGGTGTAGAGGCAAAGCGCGGCGTTGAGGTTTGCCACTCAACACGCAATGTCTCCAGAATTCGGCAGAAAGTGGGGAACGGAGTGTCTTAACACTAGGTTCCCTCTGGCTACGCTGCAGTGTGCGGGATACAGCGTGAAGCTGATAAAAAAATTAACTCTCTTAATACGTCATTATTATTATTAATATTTTTATGTTACTATTTATTACCTGTAAAACGTGCCTTATAATTTGTACTTTTATCACATAGCGTACTAGCTGTTTATCTTCTTGGCTTTATGTGATCGCGGAACGAGGTGAATGTTTATATTAGCCATAAAGACGCGTCTCCCTGCATCATGTACAGTAAAATCAGCCGTAGACAATAGCTCCCAAGCATACCTATTATATCAGATTATCTTGGCGGAACAATGTGAACTGCCATGTTAAATATATGTTTTTCTTTACCATTTTCACATTTTGGAATGTTTTATATTCCAAAATAAATGATATCATTATATTATATAATATATAAATATAAGCCAATCAGTGTTCTTTATATAAATTTATTTTTGTAAAAATAAAAATAAAACTGAATTCATAATAAAATAATATAGGATACATTATAATAAAAAAGTTTGCGCAATATGGCATCATAATAAGGATAACTAATTTGCTTTAGTAGCTACAAGGGATTTCAAGTAAACACATTCTAAGAATTTTAAAAATTATAAATTCTTGCAATTACGCAGTCCTTAAATTATTATTTTTTCCTCACTAGAATGTTTGTTATTTCCATTTCACATTGTTCACAAAATAAAATATAGCAAAATTATAGATTAACAATATTTTAAATTTGTCCGAGGTTTCTTATTAATAGATACATAATTTATTTAATAATTTTAGAGATGATAAATGTATCGGCTGTTTTGTCATAGAGACTCGCAGGTGTCGTACTTATAAGTCGGTTTACTGCAGTCTTCACAATTTACACTTAGTACCTGCGGTGTTCACTGGTGCTCAAATTTAAATTGTTTGCTCACATTGTTTTAAGTAATATTACGGCCATTTCACACAGGAATTTAATAAAGTCATTCAACTTGAATTTGCAAAATTACGTTAGAATATTTTTTCTTGTTTGTGTGTGACTGTAAAACCGACTGGTTGTGGGTTCGATCCCCACTCGAGGATATGAAATATTTACTTAAATTTATATTTCCATTTCTTCGCTCTGGTGTCGAAGTTAAGCGCGGCGTTGAGTTCTGCCACTCAACACGCAATGCCTCCAGAATTGGGCAGAAAGTGGGGAACGGAGTGTCTTAACACTAGTTCCCTCTGCCTACCCTGCTGTGTGCGGGATACAGCGTAAAGCTGTTTTTTTTTTTATTTATAGCAACTAAATATTTTTTATTACGCTTGTCCTAATTCATAAATTTTCATCATAATTTGAAGATGTTTTATACGTTTATATTGTCAAATGTAGAAATTTAATTTTTTATTAAAAAAAAACACGACCTAGACATTGATTTGGAAACTATATCACGAACGTATGTTATTATGTTCATTATAAAGTCATTAGCATAGCGGGTAACGGCACTCTAACTCGGCGCCGAATTACCAACATTATCAATTTAAAGTTGCCAGTGCACAAACAAAAAATTCGAATGTAGATGACCGTTTCCCGTTAACAAATTCGTATTGTGTAATCTGGAAGAAAAATGGTATCGCGTGAGGTGAGCACCGCCATTGTTCGGTTGGGTCCGCTACCGCGAGCACTTGTTCTGATAGCGTTCATAATTCTGTAATCATTTTTAATGGGTCTTACTTAATTATATATTTTTTTATCTTCACGTTGTTTCCCGCAGGCGTGGCAGGTTAACATGGAGTCAAGACGCTTTGTTCTCGTCGAATTTCGAGGCATTGTGTGTTGTTTGGCGGAACTCAACGCCAAACGGAGCGGAGATTGCCATTCAATTGTTGTGGGTTCCATTTCGATTTAGAAGAATGTTTATATTCAGCACTAACTGGTCAAAGAGGCAGTGCTCGCACCGCTAAATTCGGCCACAAGGTCATTGTTTAAAGTTGATGGAAAGTGGAGAACGTAGAGTCTCAATAGTAACGTCTCGCGAAGTAACGCCCGATAAAAAAAAATATTTACATTAAAGCAATTGCTTTGTTGTTAATGCGTACTAACTAGCAGCTACGTCGTTCTTACGAAGTAAGATTCGTTTTTTATATACAGGATATTTAAAAAAAATAAGTTCACGTTGTATATATATAATAAGAAACAGAGTGAACTAAGTGTTAACACACTCCGTTTCAAACTCTTCGTTAAATTTTTGCAACATTATGCGTTGAATGTCGGAACTCTGTCTATTTATAATAGAGAGGAAATGAAAATATTTAGAAAATATTTCCCCTGAATGGCAACTGAACTCACATCCGTAGCAGACGCTGTGTCGGTGCGCCACGGCTATATACGGCCCACAACCTATCGCACATATGCGATAGGTTGTGAGTTCGATTCTCACTCAATTTCTCGCCCTAGTACGAGGCAAAGCGCGGCGTTCAGTTCGGCAATTCAATGTGCAATGCCTTCAGAATTTGACGGAAACTATCTTAACACTATTTTCTCAGATTTCTTCTGCCTACCCTGCTATGTGCGAGATACAGCGTGAAGCTAAACAAACATAAATAAACAATTAGATCTTCGTGGCGCAGTAGATCAGGACCCTGATTCTAAATGCGATGGTTGTACGTTCGGTTGAGACCATCTTAGTAAATATATTCGATACGACCGTTTTATTGAAATTAAATAAAATCGTGCATATCTAATAATCGAAATATCAATATTTGTGTTTATTTACACGGTGTCAAGAGGTAAAGGTTACTTCCTTATACTTCGTGCCAGTGGTTTGCGTAATAGCGCGCTTCGTCACGTCTCTCTTGTTTAGAATTTGTACGGTGATTGCCACTTATACTATAAATAATAAGCAAATGATTGGCCTTCACAAGGACGTTGCTATAAAAGGTCATTAAAGTATTTATTTAATGTGTTGCAATATTTTAATATGCATTTTTATTATTTTAACGCTGTATACCGCATGTAGCTGGGTAAACTAAGGGAACCTGGGAACCTAATGTTAAATACTCCGTTAACGTTCCAAGTTATGAAATATTTCATTTCCTCGAGTGGGAATCGAATCTACAACCTGTCGTGCTTACTGCGATGCGACTGGCCTTATGAATAATCATAATTTTAATAAAAATAAATAGGTATAAGTACTTATTTTAAAATCAAAAGGAGTATCTATTGATTATTAACATTTATAAAGTGTCATTCCTGGCTTAGAAAAGAAATATATTTTTTTAGAAATCATATGAAAATTCCGCTACGTTAAAATTTTCATAAGTTTTAGTCTACGTCTTCGTTTCAGTCCAAGTATGGAATCACAATTAAAAAATATTAAAAATATTGTCTCTTGAAAATCTTCCTACAGAGATGCTAATAACAACATAAATATGTTGTAACGAGCGTATACAAATTTCGACGTAGCTTCATCAGACCGTATAGCTTAGTGGTCCGAGCGCTTTGACAGTTTCCAGGCGCACGTTCATAAAAGTTAAAATTTTCGTAGTTTGTTAATAAAATATTATCTATTTACTAGCTAAATTATAGACATAAACCAATTTTTTGCATAAATATTATGGGTCAAAAAATATCACATAACACATGCATTATAAATAAGCAGTACCAACGAACAAAATCGATCGTTTTAAAAAAGATAATCTCATTTAAGAGATTATTTTGATATTTTTGAATGTAATTTATTTTACATCAGTGCTCGTTTTGGAGAACATCAGTTCCTCACGGGCCACATAACACGTAAGTTTTAATGAAAATCAACTTACGTCGTCCGTGCAGAGATCTTGTTAACTTGGGATGCGCTTAATTTTTATGGATATAATCCAATCATTAATATGTAATAAATAATTTGAATATTTTATAACATTAGATGTTTCAACTTTATTTAAAGTCCTTCTATCTACCCTGTTTCATCACTTAAACCTTGATCCCTTAAGATTGTTTATTAAAGTTAGAATATTTTAACTGGTTTATGTGTATCTGCTTCATTATCATTCATTCATCTGCAAGAAACTTAGTCGAAGGCAATCAACTTTCTCAATTTCTTGGATGGCGAGTCCAGCAGAAGCCTCCTTTGCCTCTTCCGCCGACTCCTTCCCGAGCACCACCGCCACGCAAAAGCATGAGACGTCCTACATCTCGTTGCTAGCCATAGTGTTAACAACGGCCGGCAGGGAAATGTTTTTCCCTATAACGCCCAGGCTGTCTGATAGTCCAGCGCGTGCTCCAGCGCGTGCTAGGTCGTCTCGTTGAGACAGCCGTCGCAGTGGTGACAGCGGGTATCGTGCGCTCTCAGCGATCTGCTATAGATAACTCCTCCACTGGCGGAAAACCGGACGAACAGCCTCGATCGTCCTCTGACTACCGGATAGTGCTACCAGCCGGGACTCTGTCACTCTAATTGCGGCTTCCTGCTCCTCCTTAACGCGTACTTGGCTTGGCAGTTCCTCAACGTTAGACCCCGACGTTAGAGAAGTCGCGTTCCGTGTGACCACGGCATGACTCCAGCCATCACGTACTCTTCCTCACCTGCTATCACCTGGATGGCCAGCAACCCTCTGCGCACGTGGCAGCAAAGTGAAGTTGTGTCGGTCCTAATCATCCGCCGTGCCGTGCCGTACGGGGCACCGTAGAGAGCCATTGACCTGACTACTCCGCTGTAAATAATCAAGAACTAAGGTTCTTTGATTTTGCAAACGAGACCGTAGAAATAACAACGTTTCTTTTGTCACCAAACCTTCATCGCAAGTGGTAACACAAATGACTAAAAGAAGAGAAAGCTCTCTCTGACCCTATATTCCATATTTATTGATTTGTTATAGGTCATACTAAGATATTTTCCTCTAGACCCACCTATTTCCGTTTAGAGCTATTTCTATTTTTATTATAATGGCAAACAGCAATCCATGGACTGATGTGGATAAATTATTTGATTTTGCATTTGCAAACAAACAACTACTTCAATTATTTTTCAACACTGAAGGACAAATATAATTTCTGTATTCATCGGAAGAAATCAATCCGATCTACATAACGTTGACACTGTGTTTTCTCATATCTATGCAATCTGGCCTTAAAAAGACATCAAACTGTTCATTTGATAAATGAAAATATTTTTTCGAATTATAATATTGTAAATAATTTAAAGTCCAGTATAGTCGAATATTTTTTCGTATCAAAGAGGTGTTAAGATCAAAAACAACTTATCACGTTGCAGTCTCAAATTTTTTAAATACAAGCAATAAAAAAATTTTGAATTTCTTGTAATCTCGTTACTTGCGCTAACGTGCCTATGTGTATACATAGACTACAAAAAATTAAATTAAATCAGCTTCACGCTGTATCTCGCACACAGCAGGGTAGGCAGGGGGAACCTTGTGTTAAGACACTCCGTTCCCCACTTTCTGCCGAATTTGGGAGGCATTGCGTGTTGAGTGGCAGAACTCAACAACGTGCCTTACCTCGACACCAGAGCGAAGAAATGGAAATATAAATTTAGGTAAATATTTCATCTCCTCGAGTGGAGATCGAACCCCACATAGACTATTATATGCCATTATATATCTTAAAGAAGCTTGATTTAAATTATAGGCATGTTTAAGTTTTTTGACTTTTATCTCAACCCAAAAAAACGAAAAAAATCGAAAACTCCTAGCCAAACCCTTTACCTGCACTATTACTCCTGCCAGACGTAGTAGAGGTTGTTTAAAATTGAGGCAAGCTACGTTATACTAGAAAGCCTCAATTTTACATATATTGTTAACGAGACTCTACTTCAAGACCCTTTTTAAAGAGCCAGACCAATCCGATGGGCAAATCATTATCCCAGACGTGATAGAGTCGATCTCTGAAAGAGATGTGATATGTATAGAAGTGTATAGAACTGAATTAATATCATTGCAGTGACATTTTAGTTTAGTATTATTTATTGACGAGGCCAGTCGTGGCGCAAGGTCACAAAATGTAACTGGAAACGCGACTGCTTACGGGTTTGCTCCCCATTCGAGGAAATCAAATATTTATTTAAATTTATATTTCCATTTTTCGCTCTGATATCGAGGCAAAGCTCGGCGTTCCGCCACTTAATACGCAATGCTTCCAGAATTCGGCGGAAAGTGGGGAACGGAGAGCGAG
Source organism: Heliconius erato x Heliconius himera (assembly GCA_013421005.1). NCBI lineage: Eukaryota > Metazoa > Arthropoda > Insecta > Lepidoptera > Nymphalidae > Heliconius > Heliconius erato x Heliconius himera. Next base: position 23,089 of record JAATLQ010037851.1, on the reverse strand, counting down.
CTAATTATTTATTGGTAAATATATTTTATTGAGGCCAGTCGTGGCGCAGGAGCACACCCGTGTCACTGTACACGACAGGCTGTATATTCGATTACCATTCGAGGAAATAAAATGTTTCATATTCCTCGCTCTGGTAGCGATACGCGGTCTCCAGAATTCGGGGAAGAGTGGGGGATGGAGTGTCCTTATACTAGGTTCCCAAGGCTCATCTGCCTGTTATGTGCGGGATACAACGTGATCGTTAGTTAAAATAACTAATATTTTATTAATCAATAATGGCATATTACGATTATTGGTCACTTAAAACAAAAATCTTAAAGTAATGTGATAATATACAATATCTCTTAGTCTATTATGGATCATTAATAAATGTCTAAGTTTTGATTGATGAATATGGTCTAATCTATAATAATGTTTTGTATTAAGTATATTTTAATTTTTCTGTATTGAAATTAAATATCGCAATGGTTGCTTATTGAAAATGTTACTACATGACTACTTAAGTATTATAAATTTATTAACTTCCTTTATATAATTATTATTTTATTTTTAATAAATTTAAGCCCACTTTATAATAAAAAGTGCAAAAAATATTAGTTATAAAATTTACTTGACACATTAATCCACGAACACTAAATGTAGAACAAGTAAAATTATGTCAATTTCAATAACACAGTTGTGGCCAGTCGTGGCGCAGCGGCACGAAGTGTGACTGTAAAACAGACTGGTTGTGGATTCGATCCCTACTCATGGAAATGAAATATTTATCTAAATTTATTTTTCCACGCTTTGCTCTGGTGTCGAGGCAAAGCGCGGCGTTGAGTTATGCCACTCAACACACAATGCCTCCAGAATTCGGCAGAAAGTGGGCAACGGAGTGTCTTAACACTAGGTTCTCTCTGCCTACCCTGCCGTGTACTGGATACAGAGTCAACTGATTTGATTTCTATTTTTTATTTCACTAACAATATATCAAGACGTTTCGACAACGATTCATCATTTTGTAACGGACTTGGCAACGACAAACAACATTTAAAATCGTAAACACATACGAAAGCTCACCAGCTATTGAAACTGTAAATATAATTGCTTGTAATCAACTGATACGAGTTTTAGTTATCTATAACTAAACTTAATAACGCCATATGAATCAAAAACTATAATCTAATCTCTATCTTAATGCGTGTACAGACAGAAACAAATACATAGTTGATAAATGACCTCGTTATTATAACGGTTGGGAGTGCTTCGAGATTCTCTTTCGAGGTCAGCGTGTGTATTCGTGAGGCATGTTACATGCTTTTTAGACTTTTTACAATAGTTTTGGCGCAATCAATTCCAAATTTAGCTTTTAAAAAAAATTGATTATGTATGTATCCCGCGCACTGCAGGGTAGGCAGAGGGAACCTAGGGTTAAGAGACTCCGTTCCCCATTTTACGCCGTAGTCTAAAGGTATTGCGTGTTGATTTGGAAAAGTCACCCTTTGCCTCGATACCAGAGCGAATAAATGAAAAAATAAATTTAGATAAATATTTCATTTCCTAGAGTGGAGATCAAACCCACTACCAATCGCGTTTATAGTCACACTGTGGCCCTGTGCCACGATTGGCCTCACTCACACACACAGCTCACACTCACATAATTCAATTTTTTCATAGAAAATTCGAAAACAAAATCCAAATATCACGTATCATCCATTGACATTTACTAACTTGAATAAAGCTTTAATTACATTTGTGTATATTTTCTATAAAACCAGCCTTTAGTATTGCAAGTCAAGGCGACGGCCGAAGAAGGATAATCTTTTTTTGACCTCTCGCCTTCATCAAACGCCATTTTGCAGACGTATAGAGACCATATCATTAAATCGACATAATACTTTTTTATGTCTGCGTCCGTTCAAATTATACCAACATAAGGGGTTCGCGCGTTTTGCGTGTGATGTGTTCTGTTGAGTGACTCAGTCACTGATGTTCCCACAAAGGTATTCGCAGGAAAGACTTATTAAGTTATTGTTGTAATGTCACCGTGAGATCGGGTGATATTTTAAATATTTTTATACTGAACTAAGATGGCCTGCTGCCTGATGCAGGTCAGTCGTGGCGCAGGGGCACTAAGTGTGACTGTAAACGCGACTGGTTGTGGGTTCGATACCCAATCGAGGAAATGAAATATTTCTTTGAATTTCTATTTTCTTTTTTTTTTAAGTTCGTGTAGCGCGGCGTTGAGTTGCGCCAGTCACCAGGCAATGCCTCAGAATTCGGCGGAAAGTGGTAAAGGAAGTGTCTTAACAGGTTCTCTCTGTAACCCTGCTGTGTGCGGGATACAGCGTGAAGCTATTTTTTTATACTAAACTAAGAAGTGAGCATTGTAATTATGTTAAGTTTCGTGCGCTACAAATATTCACGCAAACGTTTATAATTGCGTTCAATTTAAGTTTTGACCAGGTTTTCTATCGACACAGAAACGCGACCCACATGTGGCACGACAGCTCGTATAACTGTTGGTGTATCATATAAATAGGGTGCTCGGAGCGCTGGTATTAAACTGATGATTTGTTAAAAGAAGGCCGCGCGGCGACCTTCCGAAATGGTTGGCTGCGATCGTTGACCGTCCGTCGAGCAACGGCCGAATTGCGTCTCATCCCGTCCGAATAAACCAATCAACTTTGAAACCGATTTATTAAATTATGCAACAATTTATATATCGATCTAAAAACTTAAACGCCTCAATTAATATACTAGGAATATAATATAATAGCAAATAATAATCCCACACGATGATTTACATTTTATGACTTAGACCACGCTAAATTATCGAAGCGATCGTCTTAACTTATAATTGAGCATGAAAAGAATCACACTTTCAAATTATTTTAGTTGAAAACAAGTTTTTTTTGTTCAAGTAAATAAATTTAAAAACACATTTATTGTTTACAATGATTCCGTAGAAAGAATAACCGTAATGAGTTCACAATGTGGTTTTTTTAGTATCACGCTGTATCGCGCATATAGCAGGGTAGGCAAGAAGGAGTCTAGTGTTAAGACACTCCGCTCCTGATTTTGCACCGAAATATTTAGTCTGCTCTAGCTTCATGTACAAACTTATATATTTAATTAAAATGTATTCCAACGTCACTTTTCATTTCGACACTATGCAGAGTCCAAATAAGATTCAAATAGAAATGAACATGAATAGTTTAGTTATTATATTTAACTTTCATCGCATTCAGCATCGTATTGCAATGGTAAACAAAAGTTTTCCAATTTAATGAAATTTTCGGATCAAATATTTTTTCAAAAATATTTCATAGTAGATTTTGCTTACATTTGCAGTTCTTTGTTTAGATTGCTTCAACTTATCTCGCAAAAACGACTATTAATAAGTTTTTATTAAGATTAGAGACCGTATTGTTGGTTCTTTAACCGTGGCAATGATGACACTAAGTAAAAATCACAAAAATGAAATATTCCGTTAATTTAATCACAAAAACACGCAATTTTTTTATTATTATTAAGGGTAAGATTAATAATTATTAAAGAAAACAACAATTTCAAAATACGGCAATCCACCATGATATCTTGAACGCCAATCAGAGCGATAGGTATACGTCACGCTTTGGTAAACACACGAATTAATATTTTGTATAGTATATAATGGTATTGATAGATTACTCCGGCTATAGGCATAGGTAGGTGTGATTCTTAAAGTTGATGAAAAAATATTTTTTTATTACTTTTTTTTTATTATTTTCAGAAAGATGACATACTCGTACGTTGTAATTACAAAATATTCAAATTTTATACAACATTTTCTACAAATCATGTCATCATGCCTATAATTTAATCAGTTTCTCGTTGTAGTAAGACAAAGCACGGCGTTAAGTTCCACCACTTAACATATAATATCTCGAATGCGGGCGTAAAGTAGATAACAAAGTGTTCTGATTCCACATCCTTCCTGCTATATAGGTTAAAACTTAAGGCTGAAAAAAAGTTAAATGTATTATATATTTGATTATATGAATATTGTGAATCTAATAATTTTAAAAGGTGACGCATACGCTAACTTAACAAGTTAATTTAGTCGAATTTATCAATTTAAATATGAATCTAGTAACTTTACATCTAATCAGTGGTGTCTATTGGCAGTTTAGTGAGATGAATTATATTCACTATAATTATCTTAACTTACTTACCTTTATATATTTTCATACTTTAGCTAATTTCGAAAAAAATTAGGTATTCAGATCCTTAATTTTTAAATAATATTAAAGATTTTAGGGCACAGATTTTCCTCAAAAAGTTTCGATGAAATTGGTTTTGTTTGTATTGCTTTTCTGACATCATTCACTAAAATAAGATTTACTATTAATTGGAACAAATGAGTCATTGGATAATAATAACATTTAGGAACTAAACTACGGTGTAAATAAGTGTTTGAATTTTAACGTGAATACATTTGGCTTCACGTCTTTGCTTTTGCTTCCCGCGTATTGGAGTTGGCACAGAGAATTTAAAGCTTAGAAAATCAGTTCAGCAGTCTCTCGAACGGAAATTTAACATTTGAAATTTCCGTTCGATCATTATTATTTTTAAATGAAACATAATTTATATTTTGTCAGTCATGACGCAGTGGCTCAAGCGTGCGACTGTAAACACGACAAGTTGTAGATTTGATTCTCTCAAGAAAAAGAAATATTAAATATATATGTTTTCTCGCTCCGGTAACGAGTTCCGACACTCAATACGCAATGCCCTCAGATCTCAGCGGAAAGTAACAAAAGAATTACTTTAATGGCACGGAGTGACTTAACGCTAGGTTCCCAGATTCTCTCTGGCTACCTAGATATATGCGAAATTCAGCGTAAGGTTAAAAAAAATCAACAAACTATTCAAATCGAGAGATTTATGAGTCACTTGCAAACTGTGAATCGTTCACAATTTCTGTCGGTATATACATAAAAATATAAGAGAACTCATTTAAGTCAATGTATTTAACGTTTAGCGTATTTTATATGTGTGTGTGGTCTTGTATAGTGATAACTTGATGATCGGTTATATGGGGACACGTGTCTTCGAAGCCGCATCTATCGCACGTTGTTTACTTAAAGAGTGTAACGCTCTTTGTGTTCCTTGTTTTGTTACAAAATATTGAACACAGTTTTATTTAACACTAACATACAAATTACTTCTATGTTGACTTGTGACCACGACACGATGTTCTATATGATGTCAAAAGGGAATAGTTACGAAACTTCAGATAGAGACAGACAGATAGATAAGAAATTTATCGCCATCTATTAGTAGTATTTAAATTATTTTTTAAGATGATATTTTCAGTTTTTTTTTTACCTTAATTTCAGATCAATGTAGAAGAAAATATGTATTTTTTTGATTTAGTACATGCCATGTTTTCATTGACTGTTATCGTCGTTTAGCCAAAAGCATCAAAGAGAAATTTGAAGGTAAACGAATGATATGCTTGTATGCTGTATATTTTATACACAGTATAAAATAAATATTATTTAGAAATGGAAATACAAATTGTAAATAGGTTTTTTCAAGCTAGTCTTCACTTAACCGGACAAAATCAGGTAAAGATATAGCATAAATTTATGTTAAAGACAGTGCAACTGTATAATTTAATTTACATAATTTTAATTTATATAATAAACACATTAATGTTTAAATACACACATATAATTATTATTTATATACATAGCTTTTCTTTATCTCTATATTATTTAGATTTTTAGTATTTCCCGTATATCAACTATAATCATAATGAAATGATCATATATTGTTAACACTATCATAGATAGTGGCAAATAAACAAAAAAAAAAATAAATGAACAAAGTTGCTTCTAGAGTTGAAATAAAACTCTACATACTTCAAACCACTTGTAAAATATAATAATTAAGCATAATGCGTAAACAAACTAACGACATACCAAAGATCACGTTACAAGCCGAGTACCAGTTTGGTGGTTCAGCAAAGAATGAAGCAGTACCTACTCCGGCTGCATATATTCAAAGTGGGAATGCCAATGAACTTAGGACGGCTATTGACGGGTATTGCGTTAAGACAAATAGAGGTTCCGGCGGCTGAGACAGACCCCCGTTCACTTGACCTGCCTACCACATACGACTACATGTGTAGGTACCGCACACCACAGCCTCCTCCGGACTATGTAAATACACGGCGAGAGTAAATAGAGAGACGTAAGAGCCCAATTTGGATATTAGACTTGTATTACTCGTTTAAATGGTTTTCTTAGCTAAAATATTGATATGTATTTCTAATGATTTTCTTTGGTTAGTGATATATATTTCCAATCCATTCCATTTTTTTTAAATAAAAATCAGGTTCACGCTATATTCCGCATACAGCAGGATAGGCAGAGGGAACCTAGTGTTAAGACACTCCTTTCCCCACTTTCTGCCGAATTCTGGAGCATTAACCTCGACACCAGAGCGAAGAAATGGAAATATAAATTTAAGTACATTGGAATATGTACTTAAATTTATATTTCCATTTCTCTTCGAGTGGGGATCGAACCCACAACCAGTCGGTTTTACAGTCACACTTCGTGCCGCTGTGCCACGAATGGCCTCAGTTGTTCCAATTCCATTTTTTTGTTATTAATTACAGTATTCCAAATCCGTTAATTGAATGGACTAATCTAAAAGCTTTATAAATAACGCTGTTATAAAGATAAGATTAACATAAAGTTAAGATCTAAAGAAATTTGATTTGTATTAAACGCAATATATAATTATTATGGATATCATAAAATTCATGAATGTCTCATTTAGGCTACGGCATTAATTTGTTATGTGAGTTTATTTTGAAATAACTTAAAGTTATGACTATAATTGAGGTTTCCATATAAGTTTTCGAAGCTTCTATAATAAATTCTTTCTTACTAAATAATTTTCAGTAGAAATTAGTAGAACCATAGACGCATTAGGTAATATAGGATATTGTACGCTACGTATCCTTTTAGGAGTTACAATATAAGCTCGTTATCCTTATTCCAGACGGTCGTGAGGTAGGTTTTTCTATACAAAGAACCGTGCAACTCACAAGTCATGCCCAAATACAGTTTATGTAGAAGATCAATACTAAATATATAATAATACATATATATAATAAATTTAATATATATTATAAAAAGAAGTTGTCAAATTTAAAATCATAAAATTCTTCTATTCAGCTTCACGCTGTACCCCGCACACAGCAGTGTAGGCAGAGGAAACCTAGTGTCAATACGTTCCGTTCCCCACTTTTTCTATTAATGTTGTTATATATATTTTCTTATGATCGGCTTCCCAAATACAAAGTAAATCTGATAATAAAGACGTTATCGAGCGTCATGGATCTCACTGACTCACAATTTTAAATTGACTGGCACGTCTTATACCCATTACGCAAGTAAAAAAGGGTTATATGAAATATTACCGATCAATAGTTATAGATTCTAAGATTGTAACTTTGATTATAAAAAAATATTTCATACGTATAAAGTACATCCAATAATATTAACACCGAATCGGGTCCTCAAAAATACATTTATCACAAAATTGAGGGTATATTTAATCAGTTTTACGCTGCACCCCGCATATAGCAGGGTAGGCAGAGGGAAGCTAGTGTTAAGACACTCCGTTGAGTGGTGGACCTCAACGCCAGGCTTTTGCCGTAGTGCCAGAGCGAAGAAATAAAAATTATAAATATAAGTTCATTTCCTCGAGTGAGAATCGAACCCACAACCATAACGTTACAATCGCAGCCTTTTGTTTGGGTTACGACGGCCTCATTGTCTGGGTATATTTTTCATTGCGAAAATACATATTTTACTTAAAGTAAGAACATTTTATCCGCATAGAGACGTACACAGCGTTATTGATTGTGATGCCGTAATGGGTAGACGATACGTAGCAATAAATCACCTGTTCCGGGGATTAAATGATGAACGTGGAGCAAGAGAGCCTGTTAATTCCAGATTATTATTCACTTATTATTTATTTGAAGCCAGCCGTGGCGCAGGGGCACAAGCGTGTGACGGTTACTACTACAGGTTGTGGGTTCGATCCCTATTCGAGGTTATTATTTATTTGAGGCCAGCCGTGGCGCAGGGGCACAAGCGTGTGAATGTAACCACGACAGGGTTCGATCCCCATTCGAGGAAATTAAATATTTAATATTTTCAATTCTTCGCTCTGGTGTCGAGGCCCATAGCAGCGTTGAGTTCCGCCACTGAACATGCCTGCCAACGCCTCTAGAATTCGAGGAGCGGAGTGTCTCAACACTATATAGGCTCTCTCTCTGCGTACCCTGCTACATGCGGAGTACAGCGTGATGCTTATTTTTTGTTATTATTATCATTTATTTAACTTGACAATATAATAATGAACAGTCTTACGCAACATACTTCATAAATCCCAGTCTCTTATTGATTGTAATTGGCTAAAACTATGGATAATTGAGAATGAATTACAGCAATGGATTTCTCTAGGAATAAATTTATACTGTAGGAGGTCAAGACCGCCTTCCGGTTGCAAAGTTGCTATTCGGGAGGTGCTTGCGGTACTTGCGCATTGTGCATGGTCAGTGTGCAGATATGTCGTAAAATCTCATCTAAGCTCGAAGTTAGTGTCTTCCAATGTAGTTTTATATTATAACATAAATAAAATTAAGGAAGCTAGTATATATGCGCTATCTATTTTAATTTGTTATTTTTATATTTATAACTTTCCAAGACCTTCATGTGCCGATGACCCGAGGGCGATTACGGTACTTCCTATGCGAGTATGCGCTATTTACATTCCCACCTCATTGTTTGTACTTCGTGTAGTGGAAGGATGAGAAATATCAGAAATGTAATCAAAGACGACACGACAACTAATGATGATACTTCAGCGTGCCCTCGAGTGCCTGTGCGATGTGGAAGACGCTTAATGAACGCTTAAGGCTTCTTTATTGATATTGATAAAAATGTTTTAAATTTATTATTTTTTAAATGAAACTAAATGAAATTTAGAGGCCGTCGTGGCGTAGAGCCGCAAGCGTGTGACTGTGAACACGACGATGTGGGTTCTCTGGTTCTTTAAATTTTGATTGTTGAGGCAAAGCGCGGCGTTGAGTTCCGTCACTCAACACGCAATGCCTCCAGAATCCGGCAAAAAGTGGCGAACGAAAGTTTCTTAATGGGAACATAATATCGAAAAATATATAATACTAAATTATAAGCTATCAATTGAGTTAGCGTTTCATTTATAAATATAATGTTTCATATAAAACAAAGTTCTTATTAATTATTATCAAAAAACATATTTATTCAACAAAATATATACTTTTTCACTAAAATGAGTAGGTTTTTTAAATATTTTTTCATGTAGATTACGAGGTTAATGTGTGACATTAATGGGAAAATGTTAATTAAATTTGTAAAAAAAATGCGTACTTCATTTTCCGCGCTCAACGGCCTCAGGTCGTTATTTTAGTACAGTACATTAATATTGTAGTGGCACCCTACGTTGGTTCCGTAGTACTCCACCGCCCTAATTAAATTACAAGATGATAAAATATTAGCGGATGGAACGGAAGTTCAAACCATTGCCAAATGTAGATCACATTTGGTATATAAAGAAGCTTTGTTTAGGATTTACTTTTTCGATATATAATATATGTATAGGCCGGTCGTGGCGCAGCGGCACGAGGTATGACTGCAAAACCGACTGGTTGTGGGTTAGATCCCCACTCGAGGAGATGAAATATTTACCTAAATTTATATTTTCATTTCTTCGCTCTGGTGTCGAGGTTAAGCGCGGCGTTGAATTCTGCCACTCAACACGCAATGCCTCCAAAATTTGGCAGAAAGTGGGGAACGGAGTGTCTTAACACTAGGTTCCCTCTGCCTACCCTGCTGTGTGCGGGATACAGCGTGAAGCTAATTTAATTTTAATTTAATTTTAATATATGTATATATTTCTTCGAGTGGGAATCGAATCCACAACCTGACGTCTGGCCTGGACGTTTTTAGATATAACATTTAAATGTTTTAAACATAGAAATATAATAAAATTATTATGTAAATCTGATAGTTAATATATTAAATGTAATAAGTTTAAATTATATTTTAAGGTACCAAATACTCATCCAACATAAAATGACTATAACAGTTACTGTTATATCAACCGACAGTTATTACATTACATATGTAAATATGTTTAATAAATTATTTAAATTAACACTATAGTCCCGTAGTTTTATCACATGTTATATTTTGTATGAGATTTAAAAAAAACGCCAAATTAAAAAGTTGTGTATATTTGGAAATTAGCTAAGCTTACAAGGTAATTATTTAACGCATTGAAATTGAACGTTTTAACGTTACAATAAATATCCTATCCTACTAATATTATAAATGTGGATGTTTGTTCCACTTTTACGCAAAAACTACTTAACATATTTAGATGAAACTTTACAATAATATAGCTTATCAGTTCATTATAATACACATAGGCTACAATTTATGTCGAAAATTGTATAATTCGACTATAATATAACAATAAGTTCAAGCGGGCGAAGCCGCGTTTGGGTCGCTAGTGTATTTATAAAACAATAATTTACAAAAGGTCATCATAAATCTAATTGCAATCTCTACACTTAAAATGTTTGAAAAATTTATTGAAATTAAATTCTTACAGAAAAAACGCTAAAAGCTTGAGATACTTTTGTTTTAGCAAAAAGCTTTGGATACGTTTTGATTACTCGCTCCACTAATGCATACATTAATTTTTTTTAAGTAATTGTATATCAAAGCACTTTCTTACACCTTAATAACTTACATAATAATACAATGTTGGTTTGTTTTGTAAGGTTTATGAACAAATGATATGTATATTAGATAAAAATATGTTTAATAAATATTTTTGTGCTTATCTTCTCTTTATAGCGGCGGTGGAATATCTAATATTCTAAAAGTGATATTTGTGCTGTAGACCGTAAAATTGGGCACGATGGAGCTTAGACAGCCCTTGAACGGCCTCCAGCTATGAGGAATAAAATTTTATGAACTTCACTGAACAGTTAATTTATTAAATTTATATTATGTTGAGGCCAGTCGTAGTGCAGCTGCACGAAATATGACTGTAAAAGCGACTAGTTGTGGGTTCGATCCCCACTCGAGGAGATTAAATATTTTTTTCGCTCTGGTGTCGAGGCTAAGCGCGGCGTTGAGTTCTGTCTCAACACGCAATGCTTCCAGTATTCCGCAGATAGTGGGGAACGGAGTGTCTGTGTGCAGGATACAGCATGAAGCTGATTTATTAATTTTTTATATTATGTTAATTTATTTAATATTCTTTCTTGTCATTGACAAGAATTGAATCATATTAAAAGAATAACTGTTATATGTAGATAAGTTGAGCTATCTTAGAATTATTGATATGATGGGCCAGTCGTGGCGCAGGGGCAAAAAGTGTGACTGTAAAACCGACTGGTTGTGGATTCGACCCCACGCGAGGAGATGAAATATTTACTTAAATTTATATTTCCATTTCTTCGCTCAGGTGTCGAGGACAAACGCGGCGTTGAGTTTTGCCATTCAACACGCAATGCCTCCAGAACTCGGCGGAAAGTGGTGAACGGAGTGTCTTAACACTAGGTTCTCTCTGCTGACTCTGCTGTGTGCGGGATACAGCGTGAAGCTGATTTATTTTGATTTATTTATGTATATATTCTAAAATAGAATTTTGTCCAATCAAAGTGCGTAGTAGTTAGCAATATGTAGTCGAAATTTTGTTAACCGAGAGGGCTGAACGACCGGCGAACGCTTTGAAAATTGAATATTTAACAGTAATTATAATTAATGAGAAATGAACATAAGGTGCCGTTGTCGTGCTGTAATACGATACAGCAACACCGCCCACCCACTTGCCATTAGACGTTTTACAATTCGGGGAATAACAAATGTTGTTTCAGTTAACTTTAGAAGAAATATATATTAAATATATTAAATTTATTTTCATCCTCATGTTTCTTCTTTTAAAATTTTTATTATGCATAAATTGGTTTTAATATTTATAAGTAAAATGAAGAAAATCGTGAATTTTGTAATAGCACCCTTTGCCATAACGCCACATAGGAATAAATATATCTATATATGCTACATAGATTGATCAACATATTAGTCTGCATTATGTCAAGCAGAAGGCATATTTGACCAATTTTTTGGTATCCATAAATTAAAAATTAAATTAAATTAAATTAGCTTCAAGCTGTATCCCGCACACAGCAGGGTAGGCAGAGGGAACCTAGTGTTAAGACATTCCGTTCCCCACTTTCTGCCGAATTCTGGAGGCATTGCGTGTTGAGTGGCAGAACTCAACGCCGTGCTTAACCTCGACACCAGAGCGAAGAAATGGAAATATAAATTTAAGTAAATATTTCATCTCCTCGAGTGGGGATCGAACCCACCAGTCGGTTTTGCAGTCACACCTCGTGCCGCTGCGCCACGACCGGCCTCAATCCATAAATTATTTTTTATTTTTTAGTTTCACGCTTTATCCCGCACATAACAGGGTAGGCACTTTCGTTTACCACTTTCCGCCGAATTCTGGAGAAATTACGTGTACTTTGCCTCGTTTCTAGAGCAAGGAAATTGAAATATTACGACTGGCCCAGCATTAAATCAACAAAAGTTTATTTTAAAAAATACACCAACCGAATTGAGAACCTCCTCCTTCTGTGAGTCCGCTAAAAATTTATATCCCCTAAACACAAATTGGTTACGTCCTCGAAATTTACCAAAATTTAATTATGTTATTGTTTTTAAAACCTTATTAAAAATATAACGTCATTTGTTATTTTTTTCTATTATTAGGAAGTTAGTATGAGTACAAAAGATAAAATTACACTAGTTAAAAGACTAAATAAAAAGTTTCATGTGTAGTATTCGTATAGACTCTATAGTGATGTACATGGAAAAGACTAAGGTAATGGGTGTTAAGGATGTTAGGATATTTCAGAGAAATATTTAAAATTAAATTTATAAAATGTTTATTGATTGGTTTCTCAAATTATTTTATTATTATGAACGAAAAAAATCCAGCGGTCCTTAAACTTAAAAAGAATTTAGTAAAAAAGTACGTGTTTTACCATTGTATTGGTCAGAAAGTCATTATTAATCACTACAGAGTGAGGTTTAATTAGATTCTCTCTGCTTTACAAGAAGTCGAGATGTGTAAAGATAAAAAAAAACGCGTTGCTTGATTAATAGGTAGTAGTAGCAAACTGATAAATCGACAGATAGACAAAAGATATATTTTTATTTCACCAATGTGACATTTAGTCGTGTAAAAGCCATCATTCAAAGTGACAGTGCAATGTACGTAATAAATAAAATTTATAATAAGTTTAGTAAGTAATTTTTGAATACCACATTATTTATGATAACGGTATCAGTCACTTATACGTTGAATCAGTTGTTCCGCAGTGAAGGCGTCAATTAATTATTTCGTTTCCTTTTTTATTTATCATGTTAGTAGTTAATTAGATGTAATATTGTGATATGTGCTGTTATTTTTTTTTTAGCTTCACGCGGTATCCTGTACATAGCATAGCAGGATAGGCAGAGAGAACCTGGGAACAATTTTAACTTATAAAAAAGGATCAAGAGATGTTTTCCATTGAAGTACTGCGTGCTTTGTCCTTTTTTAGGGTTCCGTATCTTAAAAGAAAAAAAACGGAACCTTTAGATTATCACTTTATTGTAAGTCAGTCCGTTTGTCAAGAGTTGTATCTAAGCCGTTTGGAGGTATGAATCTGAAAGTAATATATTCAGATCTACGGTTCCCTAGACCACAAAAAAATCAAACTTCTAAGTTAACACAATCAAAAGATTTTTTAGAGCATCGTTTTTGCTACATTTTGTATGAAATTCGCCGTGTAATCAAAACCTATAGGATATTTCCCGTGGACCTTCAGTTATGACATTTGACAAGAATAAGAAGTTATAGAATAAGTAAAGTAAAAAAATTTGAAAAATGAATATTCAAATCGCGAAAAAAAATTCCTGCGTCCAAACTTGCAAACTTAAGATTGTCAACTTTTTTAAATTGTACTTTCCGTTGACATACATTTCTGAAATTGGTAGGGAACCCTCGGCATGCGATTCCCACTCGCATTTGATCGGTTTTATTTTAGCATAACACGGTAGAGTAGTAGGATACGTATATATATAACACTGTAATTGATTATTCCACAAGCACAGAATACAAAATAGTCAACTTTTTTACTTCACGCTCTATCCTGCATAGTAGGCAGGGGAACCTGGGAACCTAATGTTAAGACACTACGTTCCTCTCACCGCCGAATTATAAAGGCATTGCGTGTTGAGTGACAAAACTCAACGCCGCACTTCGCCTCGTTATCAGAGCGAGAGAAAAATATTTCACTTTCCACAGTGTTAATCAAACCCAAAACCATCGCGTTTTCATTCCCACGTTCGTGCCCCTGCGCTAAGATGGCCTCAATTAATAATGACATAATAACTATTATACAATATATACTTTAATTACTTAAGAGAAATAAATTTAACATTTTTAAATATAAATTTTTAAAAAATACATTTAAAAATATAAAAAAAACCTCTTCTGAGGGTGGGACAAGGGTCCAAGCCATCAGTTTATTATTATTATTGTATTCTTCGATCTAGTCGATCTAACAAACAAATATGACTATTCTATGTATAGTAGATCAAAAATTATATTCTTAATTAATATGAAATCATTTAAAATTAAATGTTTTACTATTTAGCAATAGAAAAGAAAGGATCTTATACTTGAAGATTTTAATCAATGTCCTTAAGCAATTTTGTCTCCCAAAAACACCTGCGGACTCTATCAAAAGTAAACGTATTCTATATAAATAAACATAAATGTGACATACTAAGTCTATTTCTAATAATTTGGTATATATACTGCTACTACAGCTTAAAAATGGAAACCATTAATAGTAGATCCAAGTATATATCTTCAATTACACGAAATTATATTAAATATATTAAGAATATTAAATCATGTCCTTAAAAGTCCTTCCAAATCCTCTATTCAGTCCGATCCATTGTAATCTTATTCAAATAGCAAATTTGCGTGACGCGCTTTGATATGAAATATCTCTTCTTATTCTGTTACGTGATTTCCGAGCAGTTATGCTTGTTATCTTGTCGAAGCTTTTGCTTTGTTTGTTTTCTCATGTTTGCCTTGCTTGATGCAGGAGGTAGAACAGGATTCATAAATACTGTTATAAACTTATTCATTTAATTAAATGTATACCAGTAATTCTAACCTATGGTACTATTCTTACATCTATTCTTATATTAAATTACTGTAGTTTGCAAAAACACAAATTATACTAGTATTACAAACAAAATTAGCACAGCAGATGTGACATTTCGTCATTTCCTTTTAAAGGCCAATATCTCTTTGTAATTATTAATGACAGTCCCCTGGTGACGTGCCCTTCGGAAATATTTACAAAGGAACTCTTTAATCCGCCGCCCAAATGTTCTCCTGCTGGTAGTGTGTGAATCAATATAAATGAAAATTACGGAAACTTAATATAAATCACATAATCTAGTATGGCGTAGGGGACGTTTTGGGATGAATCTCAATCGGGGATGAGGTGAGGGCGGGCTGCAACGCGGGAGGGTCGGAGACGGTCTGGCCCAGGCCGGCCATCTGCTGCGCGGGTAATATAATCGATCGATATTATTTAGGAAGCTTTCTATATTTATCAATCCCTTTCGATATCTTAAAACTGATATTATTCTCAAATTCGGACAGATAGATATATGTGTATATTTGTTTGTATAATATATATTTTTTATTTAATATGTATATACTTATATATGTATCTTTGTTTATAAGATTATTACGTTTTAAGAGCAAAATAAAGAATATAATTTCTTTATATGTTATGAGGCAGAGTTCGTAAATAATTCCAATCACTCAGCGGGCTACCTGATCCTCGTAAACTTCTTTGATTAAGCACCGGGAGTGGGTTGAATCGTGACTTGTTAGCGAATTGCCTGTCTCGTTTTTCCATACACTTAGCTAATGATTGGTGAATATTTTATTTATAACAATTTCTCCGATAAATAAGCTTACCAAGCTTATAGTGGGAGCAAAACTGAGCGTTTATTTTATGCTACCACCTTAAACTTTGCTACCATAAATTAGTTTTTTCTTTACAAATTTACGCTGTAAAATTTTGTATTGGTTGAAGTAATATAAATCGGCTGTATCAAAAAGAAGAGAAATGAATATGTTTCATACCTTCAAATGGCATATCTTTTAAATGTAATGTATTCTAATTTCTGTCAAATAAATATATTATAAAATAGGTTTTTTTTTTTTAATAAAATAGGTTATATGCAATTTTACATTTAGCACTCATTTACGCAAAAACTATACGTTCACGGCTGCCAGTTCCACCAAATTTGCTCTTTGTTTCAACAAGAGCAAAATTTATTTTCTATAAATAGAATATTTATATCATGATAGTAGTTATACTATGAGTATAACTAATTTAAAATTATTATTTTTTTTTCTGTCCCGATTCAAATGAACTTTTAAAATTAAAGAAAGCAAAATTAAAGATAGACAAAAAAAAACAGTTTCACGCTGTATACCGCACAGAGCAGGGTAGGCAGAGGGAACCCATTGTTAAGGAACTCCTTTCTCCACTTTCCGTAGAATTCTGGAGGTATTGCGTGTTGAGTGGTGGAACTCAACGCCGCGCATTACCTCGATACCAGAGCGAAGAAATGGAAATAAAAATTTAAATAAATATTTAATTTCCTCCAGTGGAAATCGAACCTACAACCAGTAGCATTTACAGTCACACTTTGTGTGTCTCTAAAGACAGACGCTTGTATTAAATATATGAAAATATTTTCTTTGGATTGAAAAATTTTATATGTCTAGAACAATGAATTGGCAACGTATCAGTTGATTTATTGTGACACAATCGCAGCATTAAATTCACGTTGCATTTTTATTTTTCTCATCTATATAAAGCATACAATTTAAACTTAGTATTGTATATTTATATTATTTTTTTATATAGGTAAACATAGCATATATGTATGTATAATTATTATATTATATTCTGTTAGTTGAGGCCAGTCGTGACGCAGGGGCACAAAGTGTGACTGTAAATCGACTGGTTGTGGGTTCGATCCCCACTTGAGGAAATGAAATATTTAATTAAATTTCTATTTCTATTTAAATTTCTTCGGTCTGGTGTCGAGTGGACCACACCAGAGATGGAGTGTCTTCCCACTAGGTTCACTCTGCCTACCCTGCTGTGTGCAAGATACAGCGTGAAGCTGATTTATTTGATTTATTTATTTATATTGTTAATGTTGTTAAATTTTATTTGACTCGTGTAAAGATGTTGCTCAGAATGTTTTTTTTAAATTTATTATTAGTGGCAAATAACAAGTAATTTTAATCTTTTTTTTTCTTTTTTTCAGGTTCACGCTATATCCCGCACACAGTAGGGTAGGTAAAGGGAACCTAGTGTTCCCACTTCCCGCCGAGTTCTATAAATATTTATAGAAAAGGTTATTTAAGTTCAATCTAAACCAAACAGTGTTACAAGCAATGTGACATTATTGTTTAATTGTTTTGTACATGGTTTCGCCCCTTGTCTTCGCTTGCTAACCCCCACTCGCTTGTGGTATAATAGATAATAAAAATATATTTAAAGGAATAGATGTAGGCTTATCTTCTATCGACGCTTCTTTAATATACCGTATGTTTGATTTGTTTTGTCTTTAGTAAGCAAGAAAGTACTCGTGGTGCAGGGGCACAATGTGTGACTGTAATCGCGACTGATCGTGGGTTCGATCCGCACTCGATGAAATTAAATATTTATTTAATTTTGTATTTTCATCTTCTTGTAAAGGCAAAAGCGCGGCGTTGAGTTCCGCCACTCAACACGCAATGCCTACAAATTCGGCGGAAAGTGGGGAACGGAGTGTCTTAACACTAGATTATCTCTGCCTACCCTACTGTGTGCTGGATACAGCGTGAAGCTGAAAAAAAAAGTACGTAGCTAATTTAAGAAATAATCTCTAGGAGAGCCGCCGAATCGACCATCACTTCTTTGACAAATGCTTAAAACAATCACGTATGTATATTTACAAAAAATATTTTAATAGGAATCATTACGCGCTTTCTTAATAGATTAGACACCAAGAAGTGTCAAGACGCATACTGTTCCAAGAAGAGATTTGAAATGACAACTTTTACTTTCAATGGAGTACTGTTTCAATATCGATATCAAATGATTGACGTAACATTATTTACACGTGCTATACGTTTAGTTTAATAAGACGTACAATACCACTACGCCGAGGCCGGTCGTGGCGCAGCGGCACGAGGTGTGACTGTAAAACCGACTGGTTGTGGGTTCGATCCCCATTCGAGGAGATGAAATATTTACTTAAATTTATATTTCCATTTCCATTTTTCAGAATTCGGCAGAAAGTGGGGAACGGAGTGTCTTAACACAAGGTTCCCTCTGCCTACCCTGCTATGTGCGGGATACAGCGTGAAGCTGATTTAATTTAATTTTGTATACCACTACGCGACCTCTGATCTACGTACTTAAATATTATTATATTATATATCGTATCTGGACCCGAAATAGCGATAGTAAAATTTTAGTTATACCAACTAAAATTAATCAAAACTCAATTCTAATCAACAGTTAAGTAAAAGATAACAGAATTTATTTCCTACATGCATGTAGATGAGACACGTTTATGAAGAGTGACGTCATATTCGATAACGATTTATGCATAAATTTCTATATTTCCTATTTTTTATCCAGTCATTGACTAGGTAATATGTTCAAGGATATACTATGTATGTATATAATGGAGATTGGTATCATCAGTTAAGTATTTTGCCGCAATAAATAATAGGTATTATAATAAAAATTCTCGTGCAATCATATAATAATGTTTAATATCATTTGTAATCTATATATATCTACACCTACATAATTATATGGTAAAACAACTCTAGACAGCTGAAGTTTAGTAAGTAATCGTTTCTTAGAGAAGCATTTGGAAATACTAATAGAGGATTTACCAAAATTCCATTATAGGAAAAAGCGAATGTTTAAATTTTACGTCATAAATTGATCGTCATGGGTTCTGTCCCCGCTCGGGGAAGTAAATTATTTAATATTTTCCACGCCACTCAATACGCAATGCCACGAAATTCAGCGGAAACTGAGGAACGGAGCGTCTTGACTTTAGGTTCCCTCTGCCTACCCTCCTGTATGCGGGATACTTCGTGAAGCTAAAAAACGTCCACATAAACAAAAAATAAATCAAGCTGCATCTGGTAGGGATATATGTATTTCTACAATAAAGATAGGCGGTTAATATTGAATAGTATCGATAGCAGCAGATATTAGTTATATTGTTTATTAGCCTGGCATTTCGGTTAAGGACACTGTCCGATCCCCGCTAAGGAGATATTTATGTAACGGGAATGAGTATCTGTTCAGTGTCTGCGTGGCAATTTATCTGTTTTCTATTTAGAATAATAAATAACTGTTGTCTGGTGACACTAATACGATTTTTTTTATGTTGGTCGGATAGGCAGGGGGAACCTAGGAAGCTAGTGTTATGACACTCCGTTCTCATTAAGAGACTTCCCTTTCCCATTTTCCGTAGAATTTTCAAGGCATTGCGTGTTGAGTGGCGGAATTCAACGCCACGCTTTGATTCGTTACCAGAGCTAGGAAATGAAAATATAAAATATTTAATTCTGAGAGGGAATCGAACTTACAATCGTCGTATATACGCACCCTTTTTGTCCCTGCGCCACGACGGCCCCAGTCTATCCAATAAAGAGTCTAACAAGGCAGGACGAGTCTTGAAGTTTCCGAAAGAAGATAAGATTAAATATATGTATACTTTTAAATTGTTTTTAATTTCTTATTATACGTTCATATTTTAAAACGTCATATTTCAAATAAAATAATGAGTCATAATCGCAAAAGATATTGACGTCAAAGTCAATGGTAAGTATTTTTTTTGGATTATAAATAGGTACCTACTGCAATTTGGCGCGTATTTTCCCAGGTCGACCAGCGAGCGCCAGTGAGTAGACCACAAGGTGAATCACAGGCTGGCGCGGGTGGCGCGGCAGAGCGTATCCTGCGCGGGCGCACGTCGCGATCACATCTCGACGTGCGCCACATTCCGCGCGATCGTTGCCTCCACGTACTCGCGGCCGCTCTGATGCAATATTCAACTTTACCTCGTCCTTGCAATGCCGTAATTTGTTGTAACAAGTATAAGTGTATCATCTTTATTTTTTTGTTTGCAGCAAGTTCTTTATTGCTGGACTCAAGGCCATTTAGGCGCCCTTCATTATGTTAAGTCTACGTATGACAGATGGAGCTATTAAATAGATATGGAATGAACAGTGAGAAAGTGTCGAGAAATTGCTTTGTATAAAGAGAATATGTATTCTCTTTTTTTTTCTTCTTTTTTTTTCGGGCTTCACGCTGTATCCCGCATATAGCAGGGTAAGCACAGGGAATCTAGTATAAAACACCCCGTTCTCCACTTTTTTGCCGATTTTCAAGGCATTGCGTGTTGACGGAACTCAACGGCGCACTTTGCCTTGTTACCAGAGCAAAGCTTTATTAATAAATAATAATTGACTTCTCCGAGTAGGAATTGAACCCACAACCGTCATGCTTACAGTCACACTCTTGTGCTATTTTGCGTCACGACCGACAGTATCAATACTGCTCATATTGTAAATTGAAATGAGAAAAATGAGAAAAACAAAAATTCTATACATTTAGTGGAGCATGTTAACGTTATACAAATAACATAGCGAGTGTATGTCACGAGTGGCAAATTGGCGTCGTCTCCTCATTTGTTCCACACCGCCAGCCGCCGGTCGCCGGCCATCCGTCTCCGGTCGCGCGACATTCAACCTTGTGGTGATGTGGTGATGTGGTAGCTCACTTACCACTGTCTATGTCAATGGCTCCCAACCAGTGGTCCGCGGAGCACCAATGGTCCACAGAAGCCTAAATATGGTCCGCGAACGAGTTTAAATTTATGACTGTGAGGCGAAGTTTCTGTTTAATAGTCACAGTTAATTTTTATTATACCTACATGCATAGTGGTCCCTGCTACCAAGAATGATATAAAAGTGGTCCTTGAGCAAAAAAAGGTTGGGAACCCCTGGTCTATGTCAATGCCGTTCATTCCTGATATTGGTTGAACGAATTATTCAAATAGGAGCAGAATTTGGCGATGAGAATGTGATTTTATTAATATAACAGCATATCGATCGGCCGCTCGGTCCTCTATATTTGGTACGTGTTCAGTATGTTATTTTAAGTTGTAATAGGTTATTGTTCTTATAAATATCCTATTTTTTTTAATTATTAATAATATTGCGGATACTATTTTGTAATTTGACAAGAAATTTATATAGATCGATTTTGGGACAGAGTGTGTAGTTTTATTTTCATACATAGGCATTGATTAGCTTATGTTATTAATTTTTATATTTTTGTTGCCTACCTTTATGATTGTAGAAAATGAAAGCCAAATGTATGAATGTGTCCGATTAAATTATGTCGAATAAGTAAAATAATATGAATAATTTAGTTATATCTTTTGCCCAAAACCACATAAATTATTTTACTCATTGCACATAAATATGCCCACATATAATTGTTGAGGCCAATCGTGGCGCATTGACACAAAGTGTGACCATAAAATCGTCTGATTGTGGGTTCGATCCCCACTCGCGGAAAATAGATATTTATTTACTTTTTTTCATTTCTTCGCTCTGGTGTCGAGCCAAAGCGCGGCGTTGAGTTCCGCCAACACGCAAACCCTCTTGAACTCGGTGGAAAGTGGAGAACGGAGTGTCTTAACACTAGATTCCCTCTGCCAATCCTGCTTTGTGCAGGATACAGCGTTTAGAATATTTGCAATTTTTAGATTTAGGCCCTAAGCTTATATGAGACAATTCAATTAATATATGAGATCAAAAGCGAGAATAGATAGTCATATATTTGTAATTAAATATGCAATAAAATACAATTAAGTTATAAAATAAATAATTTATTTTTACTTTATATAATATCACCAAAACTAATATATAGAATTCAATTGTTTCTGAAAGCAGTATGTGTTATGACACATGCTTCTTTCAGAAGCAATTGAATTGAAGTATTGTACTATTTATTAGGTAACGTTAAGTATTCCTCTACTATGTTAATAGTCACGTTCGAGATCACCTTTAGTCATCTGGAAAAAAAATCTATGTACGTTGCATAGTAATTGGCTGTAGACGTCTCGATAACCGATAACCCTCTACGTGACCGTATGCACCCGCCCGATAGCTCAGTTTGGAGTTGCCGTTACTTGCAAAATTGCTCATACAGTCCTAACGCTTTTGTTCTGTTACGTTTACCACTCTTATTCCATAAGGTATGCACATTTAAATGTTAACTTGTATTTTAGTTTTTACCACTAGCCGCTGAGCTAACAGCTGGAAGTTGTGTCTTCGATCCCTAAGTGATATAGTCGTTATCTACAATTCAATTTGATTGCATATATATAATTAGATATATTTAAAATATATACACATATATAGGCGTCTGTCAGATCTTAGATCACATCCTTTATTATGACGAATTTAATAATTTATGCTATGTATGTGTGATATAAATCAAAATTCAAAGCTTAAATTGTGTCTCAATACATAATTTCTTGAAACTAATTTTACTAAAAAAAAACCGACAGGATGCAAAGTCAGAGGCGTGTGAGATTAGCGCGGCTGCAATGGCGGGCAGCGGGGTGTGGTCGGGAGGGACGCGGCGGGCACCGGGCGAGGCTGCTGCGAGTGTCCGCCTGTCGGCCGGACTAACCCGTCCCTCCAGGTCAGCGCTCCAGCCGGCTATTTATAGAGGTGCCCCTTAAACAGAGTAATTATTCATTGATTAGCACTGCGAGGA
>JAATLQ010037850.1:0-66659 GCA_013421005.1 Heliconius erato x Heliconius himera | reverse complement strand
AGTGTCTTAACACTAGGTTCCCTCTGCCTACCCTGCTGTGTGCGGGATACAGCGTGAAGCTGATTTATTTATTTATTTTATTTTATTATAGTTGTCAATCAATTCTGCTTAAATCAATAATCATGTATTTTAAGCGGGCGAAGCCGTGGGCGGGCCGCTAGTATATAATAAGACAGTAAAAATATTTTGTCTGTACATTTAGTAATTTTGACTGAAATGGATAGAGGGACACTTAAAAATAATAATAGAAAGCAAAAAGATTTTTTTTGAATTTCTTGTCTGTCTGTCTGTCTGTCGGTCTGTCTCTCTGTCTGTCGACATATTTTTGTCCGCATTTTTCTCTGAAAGTACTGAACCGATTTACTTGAAAATTTCACCAATTGCTTTGTTTTCAACTTAAGTACTAAAGTTTAGTTCATCAAAATCGGTTCATTAAAAAAAAAGTTATCGTCATTTGAAAGAAGTCGTAATTAATTCAACACAGAAATAAAGAACGATCTTGAAAGAAATATCAAGTAAATACAAAGATTTTTTGGTTGGTTCGTTCATATAATATATGTAACTAATTTAAAAACTGTATAGGAGTTTTAAATAAAACTATTTTAACCGGATTAATCGCGTATATTTTGTATGTTTATACATTTTTGGAAACCCGACGTTTCGAACACTTTGCAGTAGTCCGTGGTCACGGGTAGACTGAGGTGGTATTCGTCTGTCAGTTGACATAATTATTATATCAAACTACCGCCAACGATTTCTTAATTGCCCTGAGGCAATATACGCGATTAATCCGGTTAAAATAGTTTTATTTAAAATGTGTAATAATCGTGAAAATCAAAGAACTTATTATGTATAGGAGTTAATATGCAATTATTACAGTTATTTTACAAAGAATATTACGAATCCTTCAAATCAATAATTTAACATTTAAGGCTGTTTCTGAATGAGTAAATTAAATTATTCACTGACATCAGCAGATTTAACAGAGTATATTATATAGGTAAAAAGAACATAAAGTTACAAAAATATATACGTGTAATAAATAATTAGCTTTATGTATATTTTATAAATATCAAACATCAACAATGGTCGTATTTTTTTATTTAAAACAATCAAAAATTCTTTGACGATAATGGCGTAAAAAAATCATAATAGAAGTCATTATAGTTATCAATCAATTCTGGTTATTAAATCAATAATCATGTATTTTAAGCGGGCGAAGCCGTGGGCGAGCCGCTAGTACTCAATAAACAGTTTTAAACTTCTATGATTATCTTTTATTTCGTGCTTTTAAGTTTCCCTATATTCAGGGTCAACGACTCCTGTGACTTTTTCATGTCCTTAAGTTCCAAATATTTATTATTTAAGTATTATTTATTAGAGACCAGTCGTCGCAGCGGCACGAAGTGTGACTGTAAAACCGATTGGTTGTGGGTTCGATTCCCACTCGAGGAGATGAAATGTTTACTTAAGTTTATATTTCCATTTCTTCACACTGGTGTCGAGCAAAGCGCGGCGTTAAGTCCTGCCACTCAACACGCAATGCCTCCAGAATTCAGCAGAAAGTGGGGAACGGAGTGTCTTAACACTAGGTTCTCTCTGCCTACCCTGCTGTATGCGGGATACAGCGTGAAGCTGATTTATTTATTTTATTATTTATTTGCGAGTTAGGTTGTCGTGGCGCAGTGTCTGAGTGTAAGTATGATGGTTATGGGTTCGATCTCCACTTGGGGTATTGAATAATTTACATTGCTTTGACAAATAAAGCGCGGCCTTAAGTTTCGTCATTCAGTATATTATACCTTAAATTTGGGCAGAAAGTGCAAAATGAATTTTCTTCTTTCTTTCTGTCTTCTTCTCGATTCATCTTCTATTCTATTTCTTATACTATAAAAATGAATCGGTTAAGTAGCTGTCTGTAATCACTTTGTCTTAATTTTTAAGTAAATTAAGATTCGTTATGGGTGAAAATTATATATAAACTGTTTATTATAAAAAGGTTGTATTTCGTCTTAAGCACAACCTGCTTTAAAAGATTCGCAGGCTTGGAACATATTGGTTATAATTTAAAAGCAACATAAAACCACTGCATATTTTAACATTAAAAAGTCGACAGCGACAAGTATCTATTCGCATTTACCCAATAGCTTAAAGAAATAATTCGTTTATAAAAAAAAATCGGCGAAAAGTGGGTTGCGCAGTGCCCTAGCACCGCTTTTACCTGAAGTTGACCCAGTGTAAGCCGGTAACCCTTAGATATTATTGTCCTATGTTTTTTTTTTTTATTGTTATTTCTTAACACTACAGACACTTGGTCCGTACCCTTTTTAAATGTATTATTATATCTTATTTCCTTATCATATATATTAATTACATTATCGTTTACATACAATTAATACCTATAATAGGAAAATTATATTTTTAACTTTACATTATTTTACAAAATTTTACTTAGATCTAAGGTTAAATGAATGTTTATATATGTATATTTAACAATTTTTCACTTTACTTTATTGTCCTATGTTACGGGACTTATTGCCCTTCCAACGAGTTTCCTAGAGGAAAATTATGTTCAGTGATCTGTTTTAAAGAAAAACGTTAGTCTTTTCTCCAATACATAATGACTTTGAAAAAGTGAAAATTCTAAAGAAAAATATCTATAGAAATTATTTGCTTATCGTAATAAGATACAGCGGCGTTGAGTTCCGCAACTCAACGCGCAATGCCTCAAAAATTCGACAAAAGTTTTGAAGCATTGAGGAAGGGAATGTCTTAACACTAGATTCCCTCTGCCTATATGTGGGATACGGTGAAGCTAAACAAAAATACGAAAATTGCATAATAATTAAAACTTGTTTAACCCCAGGGTTAAATGAAACAACTTGTAACTACCTATTTAAATAATTATATTTATTAGACATCATTGTTAGAGGCCAGTCGTGGCGCAGGGGCACAAAGTGTGACTGTAAACGCGACTGGTTGTGGGTTCGAAACCCATTCGAGGAAATGATATATTTATTTAAATTTATATTTTCATTTTCTTCGCTCTGGTGTCGAGGCAGTTTCGCCATTCAACACGCAATCCTCCAGAATTCTGTCGAAAGTGGAAAAGGAGTGTCTTAACTCTTAACACTAAGTTCCCTCCGCATACGCCGCTGTGTGCGGTATATAGGTGGAGCTGATTATTTTTTTTAAATCAATTTAAAATCAGCTTCACGCTGACGCGCTTTTTTTATTTGTCTAAAATTATATTATGAAGAAGCAATAAGCCACTATGGCATTTTAAAAATAAATTTGATTTATGTATAAGATAATACTAACGCAATCAACGGAAGTTCAATTTAGATTTCCTTAAATTGTAATGTTACGTGACATAACTAAAATAGTTTCAACTGGGTATGTACTTTTTGTAGATACGAATTGTAGTTCGTTTTTATGTTAAGCATATTATTAAATAAATCAGCTTCACGCTGTATCCCGCACACAGCAGGGTAGGCAGAGGGAACCTAGTGTTAAGACACTTCCGTTCCCCACTTTCTGCCGAATTCTGGAGGCATTGCGTGTTGAGTGGCAGAACTCAACGCTGCGCTTAACCTCGACACCAGAGCGAAGAAATGGAAATATAAATTTAAGTAAATATTTCATGTCCTCGAGTGGGGGATCGAACCCAAAACCAGTCGGTTTTACAGTCACACCTCGTGCCGCTGCGCCACGACCGGCCTCAAAAGTAAAAAAAAACTGCTTCACGTTGTATCCTGCACACAGCAGGATAGGCAGAGGGAGCCTAATGTTAGGACACTCCGTTCCCCACTTTCCGCCGAGTTCTGGAAGCATTGCGTGTTGAGTGGCGGAACTCAACGCTGGGCTTTGTCTCGACACTAGAGTGAAGAAATGAAAATATAAATAAGTAAATATTTCCTTTCACAGTCACACTTTGTGCCCCTGTACCACGACTGGCCTCTATAAAAAAGTTGTTGAGTAATAATGACTTCGCAAACATACTGTTATTAATTTCTCGTTGGAGGTTCCACTTCTTAATTATGTTCCACATGTATAATTAGTTTTTTACGTACGTATCTGTATATATAAATGTAATTTTAGATTTTTTTTAAATATATTTACATGACAAGACATGCTGCTATCCAGCACAGAAACAAGGTTATATTTTCCATGCAATACTTTCTTTATAAATTAATAACCTCTTTAATATATAAATATGCTATAAACATAAAAATATTACCGCAAATATCTTAACATACAATAAAAAATTGAAAACGGGGAAAATTTATAGGAGAAAACTAAAATCTCATTAATTTTTTCCTATAATCTAGTAAAGCATAAAACTAAAACCACAGTTTCTAATATAGCATATTTTTACGCAAATCCTATCCTATCCTACAAAAACTACTAAACGGATTTAGATGTAACTTTGCAATAATATATTTTAGACATCAGAGTAACATATAGGCTGCAATTTACTGCCACAATGACCCACAAATAAGGATTTTGTATAATTGGAATCGATAACCTCCTTTTACAGAAGTCGGTTAATAACAATAAGATAAAGCAGACGAAGCCGCGCGTAGGTCACTAGCTATAAATATAATTATAATTCGCATATATAAACTTAAAGCAACATTGTAATACGTCTTAAAATAACGAAACGGCCACGTGCTAACATATTCTTTCAACGACGCCTCAGTGTCAGTAGCCGTGCCCGAAAATGCACCGGTTGACTGTCAGTTAAATGCATTCAAATACAGTACGCTCAACGAGTCGTGGTCGCCCTGAAGTTACCTTTACCCAACTTTTACGCATTGTTCACTCTTGAAGAAAAAAATTAAAAGTAAGAAAAAATTGTAAAATCAAATAAACAGCCATTTACAGTTACACGGCAGCCACGACTCACTGACCGTACTGTAATTCCGTATTATTTATAGTGAACGAATCAGCTGACGGCAGTGGAGCACGACTCACGAGTCGCGACTCGCGAGTAGAAGCAGCAAGTGTGCGGACACCTCCCGCAGTACAATCTAAGGCGTTATCATACGATACACGCTTTAATCAGTCTTAGACTGACCAACGCGGCTTGTTTACCACGCCGCTTCTGGACTAAGCCGGTTTACTTTGAAAATGTGGAGAAATTGAAAAATAATATAAAATTTTAGTGAAAATTCCATGTGACAGTGCTTACAAACGGAAAACTAGGCATGGGTTATTTTTAAAGTTAGTGTTTTATATTGGACTGTGGGTTCCAGTGCTTAAGAGTGAAAATGAGGAGCGACCTGATGGTGCCCAGCGAGCTGGAGGGGACCGACTACCTCCTCTCGTCTACGATGAGACTGGAAGACAGCTTTCTACAAATTTTAGGCAAGTTTATAGTTATATGCGAATAATAAATATGATATTTTTTAATTTCAATAAATATTTGTATTTTAAAATGTATAATTTTCAAATTTTCCTATATTTTTTTGCACAATAAAATATTAAAATAATAAATCGACAATAAATGTGAAATTTTAAATTACATATATTATTTATATATAGACTAAGTTGATTACAAACACTTCAAGTCTCGACAACGAATGACAAAAAATATGAAAATTATATTGTTTATTATAACTCCAATATACCTTGAATATGTGACCTTCATTAAAAAATAAATGTAGGTATAAGTAAGTATTTAAATAAATGAATTTAAATACTTATTTATACCTACATGTACATACATACATACATATGTATAAGGTTATTTATTTTTTGTACAATGTAAAGTTGTTTGGAGTCATCGAATAACATGTCAAAATAATAACTTTTAGTCAAAATTTATTAATTTTTGCATTACACGAAGTGACTTTGACAAATGTCTCCTGGTCAGGAGTGCTGTTTTAGAATCATAGAAGAATAATGTGAATGAATGTAAATAAATATTTCATTTCCTCGGGTGGAAATCGAACTCGCAACCTGTCGCGTTTACAATCATAGACTTGTGCCCCTACGCCACGACTGGCTCCGGATTTTTATGAAATATCATAGTGGTGAGAAACTGAAACAAGCCTAGGTATTATAAAACTAGTAATAGGTACCTAAGTACTAGATACTACGTATTTATTTGCTTTAGAATATTTTACCCACTGCTTGGGAAAAAATCTGTATTAAAAAAATTTTTTTTATACATTTTTATATATAAGTAAACATTTTTACCAGCTTCACGCTGTACCCTGCACACAACAGGGTAGGCAGAGGGAACCTAGTGTTAAGATACTCCATTCCCCACTTTCTGCCGAATTCTGGGGGCATTGCGTGTTGAGTGGCAAAACTCAACGCCGCGTTTTGCCTCGACCAGACCAGAGCGATGAAATGGAAATATAAATTTAAGTAAATATTTCATCTCCTCGAGTGGGGATCGAACCTACAACCAATCGGTTTGACAGTTCAACATTTTCCTTTCTATTAACAAATTGCTTACAACCCACTTACTATGTATTAGTCCATACCAATTGTATACACATAAAATATTTATCGCTCATAAATGTATGATAAGATGTTGTAAAAATAAAATAATTCACGAATATATGCAAACAGCGTTCGATATCAGCCGCTATCTTCCTACAACAACCATAATCATTTGCAACAACCTTCACGCCTTCATTTAAATCAGTGGTGCCCAACCAGTGGTCCGCAAAAGCCTAAATATGGTCCGCGAACGATTTTTATTTTATGACTGGGGATGGTGAGGCGAAGTTTTTGTTTAGTTATCACAGTTAATTTTTATTATACCTACATGAATAGTGGTCCGTGCTACCAAGAATGATATAAAAGTGGTCCTTGATCAAGAAAAGGTTGGGAACCCCTGATTTAAATAAATGGAGTTCATCGGTTTAACTGTCAGTTTAAAAAAAAAACCTTTTTATTGACAGCGAAACATTAGGTAAGTTTACTTACAAAAAGAAAACCGTATTACTGACAGTAAAACTTACATAATTTAATTGTTTTAAAATTTGATTAAGAAGTAATAAATAATTTTGTAAATTCTTAAAGTATTGATAACTAAGATCTATATTATTATAGATATATTAATATATGTGTGTGGTGCAGTGGTACAAGGGTGTGACTATAGCGCGACGGTTGTGGTTTGAGGCCTCAATCGAGGCCCAGCGTTGAGTTTCGTCACTCAACACACAATGCCTCGAAAAATTCGATGGAAAATGGGGAACGGAGTGTCTTAACACGAGGTTACCTCTGCTTACCCAGCTTAACCCAGAATATATTTTTATATTTTTGTATCTACATTATTATTAGTTATTAGTTTTTGTTGTATTAATTAATGTTATATAAGGTAAAAATAATTATATTTTTTTCTTATAATAAAACAATAGACAATTTTATTGCATTGTATACTTGATAGGGTGATAGTTAAAGTAAAGATGTTTGCTGTTACTTGGTTATATAACATTAAATTCTACCCAATACTTCAAAAATATTTTTTTAAATTTGCTTAAAGAGCCTAAATATGATTTATTGATTGTTCTGGTAGAGCATGTAAAACGGAGGAGATATTTTAAAATGATTTCTTAAATGTCATTAAAAATCAACAAATTAAATCAGCTTCACGCTGTATTCCGCACACAGCAGGGTAGGCAGAGGGAACCTTGTGTTAAGAGTTAAGACACTACATTCTCTGCCGAATTTTGGAATCATCACGTGTTGAGTGGCGGTACCCAACGCCGCGTTTTGCATCGACACCAAAACGAATAAAAACAAATATAAATTTAAATAAATATTTTATTTCCTCGACTCGGGATCGAACTCACAACCGTCGCGTTACAGTCACAATCTTGTGCCACTGGGCCACGATGGCCTTATGTAAATCTCATTAAAAGAATAATAATACCACAGAAGACTAAAAATTACAGCAAGTAATACTTATTCACTTGTGATCCAAGTAAAGAACCATCTAATTACAACAAATGAAATGAAATAAATTCTCGTTAAGTTTTTTTTCTGTCCTTTTTTATATCATAATTTTTAACGTAAATTTTGTATATAATAAATATGCATACATATATAGAATGTGATTTTTATTTTTGTATTGTTTTAATATTAAATGCTAATTTTATATCGTGGGCCGCATAGTGTAGCCTTCAGTTTCGATGGCAGTTTAAAAAATACTAGGAAAATCATATTTTGTAGATTTTTTGTTTATTTTTAAGCTAAATACGCTTTGTCCTTGACGGGGTTGCCAAACGCTACAGTAGTTTTTTTTTCTCTGAAGACATGTTATAAACAATACATTATAACAATTTTTATTGAGGCCAGTCGTGGCGCTGGGGCACAAAGTGTGACTGTAAGCTAATTGTGGGTTCGATCCCCACTCGAGGAAATGATATATTTATTTATATTTATATTTCCATTTCTCCGCTCTGATGTCCAGGCTAAGCGTGGCGTTGAGTTATGCAACTCAACATGCAATGCCTTTAGAATTTGGCAGAAAGTGGGGAACGAAAAATGCAAAATGGGAAGAAAAATGCAATAAATGATTGCATTTTTGTAACTTTGAGAGACATTGACGGTGCCCATTAATTTTTTAAATTTTTTTTTAGTTTCACGCTGCATTCCGCACACAGCAGGGTAGGCAGAGGGAACTTGATGTTAAGACACTCCGTTCCCCACTTTCCGTCGAAATTTCTAACATTAGGTGTTGAGTGGCCGATCTCAAACTCGTGTTTATATATCTACTAAATAAATTGTAATTCAAAAGTATTTTTTTGTTTCTATTTAATTTTGTTCGAAAAATGTCACTTATCTGGCAGGTAGCTACTTTTGGACGTTAACCTTTTTTTTCGCGTAAATCCTGATTCTAGAACCACCTCGAGTGTAGCGCCATAAAAAATAGTTATGTGATTCTGGAGATTGTCCCAAAAGAACAGACAGACATACAGACAGAGAACATGTTTAAATTTGTTTGTTTTATGAAAAAACATCGCAGACGATAAGAAATCGCAGAAATGGATTTCATGTTACTTATAAACATAGATTACAAAGCAACAGAAGCGTACTCGTAGATTAAATTTACCTTTCAGATTCTTAATTTTATAAATTCCTGTATATATACCTATAAAATATATCAAGGACAAGCGCGGCGTTGAGTTCTGCCACTCAACACGCAATGCCTCCAGAATTCGGCAGAAAGTGGGGAACGGAATATCTTAACACTGGGTTCCATCTACCTAGCCTGCAGTGTGCGGGAAACAGCGTGAAGCTGATTTATTTATTTATTTTATTTATAAAATATAATTTTAAGCTTATATACTAAAATTCATTGTACGTATATTCATTGTATATCTATTCTGATGCCAACAAAGTATCGATTTTTATTCGACTATAATTCTTATTAAAATCCAATTATTACAAATATAGTGCCAATAAATATATAATAAATTCATTTTTTTTTAGAAGTATATTTTCATATCATTAAAAAAAACCGTCTTGATAGAAGATTGATGTT
Organism: Heliconius erato x Heliconius himera; assembly: GCA_013421005.1. NCBI lineage: Eukaryota > Metazoa > Arthropoda > Insecta > Lepidoptera > Nymphalidae > Heliconius > Heliconius erato x Heliconius himera. The sequence goes on along the minus strand of JAATLQ010037850.1, from coordinate 57,151 downwards.
AAACTATTAAGTTTTATGATTACAACATTGTAATCAAAGTAAGAATATAAACTTAAAGAAATATATATAAAAAAAATAAAAACAAAAAGAAATATCAAATATTTTTTTGTTTTAAAACATATACTATCAAGAGATTTTTTTTTTTTTTTAACAATTTTTGACATTTAGTGCATTGTTTATAATATTTTTTATCAAATAGTTTTCATAATAGTCGTTTTATATGGTCTTTGTAGGTTCAGTTTAAAAAAAACGCAATTAAGTGAAACTGGGAGTTATATAAGTACTTAGTTGCCCAAAAAAACATAGTTGTCAGAAAAAAAAAAAAAATCTAAATTAATATTATCAAGTTAATAAACTTACATATACTTTGAAGTACATATTGTTATATTTACAAAACAAGAACCAGTACAGTAGTTTTTAAATAAAACAAATAAAAGTTATCAACAAATCCATATATATTAAAATTATTGAATAATTTCGTTACGCAAGTAATATACATTTTTTTATAGAACAGTTATCTGTTTTACTTTAAATATTGTTTTTATATTCGCAACGTAATCCTCATTTTTAAAGATATTGAGAAAGTGACTTGAGACCTGAAATTAAAAGTGTCAGCCATATCAGGTACACCTGTAATTACTAACTGGTCAAACGACCAGGTACACCAAAAGTTTATTTTAGCTCTTAAAAACTTGTATAACTAAAATCAAAAAAGAAAAAATAGCGTTATCATATATTTAAAAAAAATATATAACTTAGTTATGATCGAAATTTTACGTCTGTGAAATGAATAAAAGTGAGAAATAATAATTATTATAATAATATGTAATAATAAGCCTTTATTCCTATGTCTTGATGATAAAAAAATATTACAAAATCAAAACTGTAATAAAAACATGTTTAAGACATAGCCCCTTTTGGGTATAGGCGCTTCCAAGTGAGAAATATTCTTAATCTAAGTAAATTTCATACCCGCGTAGTAATAAAATGCTTTTATTTTATTAACCGACTTCTGTCAAAGGAGTTTATATAATTCGACTGTATTTTTTTATGTTTGTTACCTCAGAACTTTTGACTGGGTGAGCTGATTTTGATGATTCTTTTTTTATTTCAAAGCTGGTGCTTCTTCTGTGGTCACATTATTTGATCCATTTCTGATAATTATATCTATGAGAAAATCAGATAAGTCTTAAATTTGTATTAAATATACATTACTATCACGCCAACCGATTTCGATGATTCTTTGTTATTGGAAAGGATACACTTCAAGAGTAGTTTGATGAGAGTTTGGTTAGATTTTGATTACGAGCATGCGACTGTAAACATTTTCTTCTTTCTTAGTTTTCCATTCTTGAAAATATTAAATATTTCATTATTTAATATATTCATTTCCTCGCTCTGGTAACGACGCTAAACACGGCGTTGAGTTCCACCACTTAACACGTAATGCCTTCAAAATTCAACGAAAAGAAAAGTGGGGACAGAAGTGTCTTAATAGGAACGGAATGTCTTAACACTTGGTTCCTAGGTTCCTTCTGCCTACCCTGATGTGCTATGGGAAACAGGGTAATGCTAAATAATATACACATATATACATATATGTACACTACAAAAGACAAACATTAAGTTTAATAAAAAAATTTACAATTCTTTTCAATCCTTTTGTTGTGTGTAAAAGAAATGTTGTGTGTAAAAATGCTTATATTCTTGTTCTTGAAAACAAACGTTTATATATTTATTGTTTTACATTAAGTAAGATATTAAAGTAGTTGTAAAGATAAATTTTTAAAATTACTATGGATATCAATATTGAGGCCAGTCGTGGCGCAGCGGCACAAAGTGTGACTGTAAAACCGGCTGGTTGTGGGTTCGATCCCCACTCGAGGAGATGAAATATTTACTTAAATTTATATTTCCATTTCTTCGCTCTGGTGTCGAGGTAAAGCGCGGCGTTGAGTTCTGCCACTCAACACGCAATTCCTCTAGAATTCGGTAGGAAGTGGGGATCGGAGTGTCTTAACACTAGGTTCCCTCTGCCTACCCTATTGTGTGCGGGATGTGTTTTTTTTTATATCAATAGTTATTTCTGACTGAAAGCGAAAATTATGAGATCTTACTATGTAGGTATGTATGTCATATTTTTTTTATAATATATGCAAATCTTTCCTTGCTTCGTTATATTTATTTATTACTTATTACTAATATAATATTTATTACTTTATGTGAAATTACAACTATGTTTTCTTAAAATAAAAAAAAAATGTGTATTATTTGGTTTGTAAATTGCATGAGAAAGTCCTTGCATAATTTTTATCTATACTATAATAATATAATAAAGCGGAAGAGTTTGTTTGTTTGTTTGTTTAAACGCTAAGATCTCTGGACCTACTGGTCCAATTTACTTTCTTTTTATTTTGTATGAAAGCTGCATTCTTTAGAAGTGCTATAGGCTATATAATATTACGGGGAGGATATATAACATTATTGTAAGTTGATATTTCATCGATTTTTATTTCACATGTATATTGAAACTTACGAGCAAAAGCTATTATTTCATCATCAAGGAAATTTAATGTAGATATTCTTCGGCTTTCATAGCATGTAAATTGGACGTATACTTTTCGAGAAAATGTAAATATTAAAAAATTCAACGGTCTGTTACGGTCACAAGCGTAAGCTCAAGTCCCGCGGGGGGTGCCCTTGCCGCCGATGACGTCCTACCATACAGCCACTATAATGTAATGTTCATGATTGAATGTATTAATCTGTTGACAAAAGCCGCGAGTGGGCCGAGTATTTAATATAAGTAAATTTAAAAAGGTACGAATAATGAGAATGTAACTTTTTTAGGACTTTGAAGCCATCATGGCATAGTGGGACAGCGCGTGACAGTAAATGCAATGGTGGTTGTGGGTTCCCACCTCCACAGATGAGAATCCCGCACACAGCAGTGAAGGCACTTCACTACTGTGCGGGATACAGCGTGAAGCTCATTTATATTTTTTTTATTTTAATATAATTTCCCCACTCATTGTAAACGATGCGTGATATTAAGTTCTCCTTCTCAACTCACAATGTCTCTTAAAATAGTCCATCACCAACAGAATGTCTTAAAATACTAGATTTCCTTTACTTACCCTGCTGTGGGGCAAAAGCGTGAACTTTTACTCGTGCTTACATTTACGAAGTAAATTTTTAAAAGTGTTACATTAAAGAATTAAATTAAGGTTATAACTTATAAATAAATAATATTTTGTCCTAAAATTCGAAAGGAACTATAAAACAAAATGTGAAATAAAATAAATATTTCATTAATTCACTGTGCGAGTGCCGGGCCCATCGCCTTTCAGGGTGAGGAGCTCAGAGTGCCCGGGACTTGCGAGTTGCGACCCAAACGTAGATTCCGGTGTAGTCCGGTCAATCTATTACAATTTTATAACCCATAAACGACGTAAACAAGAAAATTAAAAAAAAGTTGGTAATTAAGCGGGTTTTTTGTTAAAATTGTGAATTAAAATTTATATTATCTATATATATAAAAGGACTTGTGCTGACTGACTGAGGTAAGACGCACGCAGAGCCGTAACCGCTGATGGTAGAAACGTAAAATTTGGGCAGATGTTTATTTTCATATTCTGGACATCCACTAAGAAGGGAATTTGAAAAAAAAAAATCTGTACCGATTTTTTAAAATTTGAAATTCAGACTCTTAAAAATATTTCATAGTTTTTAAGAAATCACCCCCTAAGGGTTCAAATAAGAGGTTGAAAGTTTATATGGAAAAATCGTTAAATTGCCATCGATTTTTATAAAAATTTAAATTCAGACTGTTAAAAATAATTTATTGAAGACGTGTTTCGTGGTTTTTTTAGAATTCACTCTTAAAAAGCGGGCGAAGCGGGCTAGTATGATATATAAGTAAATACTTATTAAGAAAACGTTGCTCGCTCTTCGGAAACCGTCATGCGCTTTGACCAATAAAGCCATACGCTCACTTAGTTGGTTAGAGCACTTGGACGGTTTCTATAGAGCCGCGGTTCAAATCCCGCTACGTTCAATTTTTTTTACGTTTTCTTAATAAGTACCTACTTTTCTTTAAGTGTGGAATGACATTTTAAAAAATGACAAAAATTATATTAACTTGTTCGTGTTACACAATTAATGTATGAAAATATGTTATTTCTGTTACTTTCACTCTGTGGACCAGAACTCTGTGGAGTAGGCAAATTAATCACTTACCGCGCATTTAGGTTTAATGTTTGTAAACTTAGTGGAACCTAACGCCGCGCATTTTTAAACACCGATGTAAAAGGAGGAGTGTTTGGACTGGCTGTGTGTCTGTTAGACTGTTTGTGATACCGTAGCTCCTGAATAAATGAACGGATTTGAGCGCGGTTTTCTTTAGTCGAAAACTTTGTTGGTCTTTTGCTTTTTATTCACACACCAGTCAGTTAGATCAGGATTATGTCCAAAAAAAGGCAATTATAAAAATTTTTATATGTATTTTTAAATACATTTTTTTGATATCAATTATATCATTTATATTACGCCTATCATAATCACAATAACAAAACTTAGACTTATAACTCCATAAAAAATACAAATAGCGTCTTCATCGTACTATATATCGATGTACTGTTTACACATGAGGCCAGAGTGGTGTTGTCATTATGTAGGTAATATTGGAAAACGAATACAATATTGTAAAAAAAAATAACTGTTTTTTTTTTCAACTTCCCGCTGTAACACGGACGCGTAGGAAGGTAGGCAGAGGGAACATGGGAACCCAGTGTTAAGACACTCCGTTCTCATTAAGAACACTCCGCCGATTTATGAAGGCATTACGTGTTAAGTGGCTGAACTTATCGACACCAGAGCGACGAATTGAAAATATTGAAAATATTATAATTACTTCAATTCCTCGAGTGGGGAATCGAACCTACAACCTATGGATTTTGTAGTCGCACGGTTGCGTCTCTGCGTCACGACCGGCCTCTTTATACTGTCAGTGATGTAAATATAAAATTTGTTTTTAATAGAATAGAGATAGTCTCGTAAACAGTTTATATAAAGTTATTTTGAATCCGGGTCAATGCGCGCTCAAGAACACTTCTCTTATCGTACTTTATTGTATTGTGTCACGTCCTTACATATTATTATATATACCAACACATAAACATTTCGCTTAATTGCTTTTTTTTTCAACTTCATGCTGTTTCCAGCATATATATAGGAAGAGATTTAGGCAGAGGGAACCTAGTGTTAAGTTCCGTTTCCCGCTTTCCGAAATTTTGAGCCATTGTGTGTTAAGTATCGGAACTTAATCCGAGCGCTTTGCCTTGGTATCAGAGCGCATTCCCCCGAGTGGGAATCGAACCCAAAACTATTGCGTTACAGTCACACGCTAGTGCCAATGCGCTATGACTTATATATGTATATAAGTACCTATATAATAAAAGACACTCGTGGTAGCTCTGTGTTTTGCATGTCTGTTTAATTTAAAGCAATTATTATTATTTATAATATTAATAATTAAAACGATTATTTATTATAATAAATAATTTTAATTAACACCACTCAACCCACAATGCTTCCAGAATTTGGTGGATAGTGGAGAAAAGAGTGTCATAGCACTAGGTTCCCGGTTCCCTCTGCCTATCCTACTATATGCGAAATATAGTGTGAAGCTAAAAAGAAATTGAAACTTTAGCCTAGGGACTAAGATATTTACGCGGCGCGGCGTTTAATTCCGCCATTTAACACATCAAATTAGGAAAAATCAAGAAATGAGTGTCAAAGAGTCTCGCATAGAACACATATAGAGCGTTAAACTGAGGTATATTCAATTGCTCACTCGAAACTATAGTCAGAGAATTCCATTTTGCTGACATTGTCAGTTCCGTCGTATCGAGAAAAAAGGATATTATAATATTATTACATTATATATTATTAATTTATATATTACTGAGGCCTGTCGTGGCGCAGCGGCAAAAAGTGTGACTGTACAAATGACTGGTTGTGGGTTCGATCCCCACTTGAGGAGATGAAATATTTACTTAAATTTATATTTCCATTTTCTTCGCTCTGGTCTCGAGGCAAAGCGCGGATTTGAGTTCTGCCACTCAACACACAATGCCTCCAGAATTCGCCATAAAGTGAGGAATGGAGTGTGTTAACACTAGGTTCCCTCTGCCTACCCTACTGTATGCAGGATACAGCGTGAAGCTGTTTTTTTTAAATATTTACTTTATTATTGAAAAATGTACTAAAATTTGGTACGCAAGTGCAATTGAAAAAGAAATTCGTTTTTAAATATACCTACTTGCCTATTAACATAGTTACTGTTATCAATGGTTTAGTCACCTGAGGCTGTGACCCATCTAATTTCCCAAGAGGGTCCCCCCACAGAGGTTCCGTTGTCATACGCCGGCAAATCGGTAATTTGTATTGTGCGTGCCGCGGTGTTCCTGTCATATCTAACTCTGTGATGCAATACATAATTAATTTATTAGATAGCAATATGTTGATAAAATATTAATTAATAAAAAAAAATCTACTTCACGCTGTAGGCAGAGGGAACCTAGTGTTAAAACACTCCGTTCGAGGCATTGGTGGTGAGTGACGGAACTCAACGCCGGGCTTTTTCTTAGCGATAGAGCGAAGAAATGAAAATATTAATAAATAATTATTAATTCTCTCGAGTGGGGATCTAACCCACAACCGTCGCGTTAGTCACACCCTTGTGCCCCTACATCGTCCTCTATTTTTTTGTATAATATTAATCTATTAATTAATATTATACAAAAGAATACTTGTATGAAATCTGGAGATAAACTTAATACTTAAATTGATTTTGATTTAGATATACAAAAATTATCTGTTGTTATTGTAATAATTAATTATAAGCGTAGTAGCTACACGTTATCTAAATAGAAATTTGTGAAATATTTTCAGTATCCAATTAGAATTTAGATAAACAAAACACGCATATAAAAAAGTGGGTTACGGGTATAATGGGTAAAATGTAAACTGACAACCTTCAGTAATAAGAAGAAGAAGAAGAAGAACCCAGTCGTATAGCCGTAAACGCGACTGTGGGTTCGACTTCCACTCGAGGAAATGTATTTAATATTTCCATTTCTTTACGATGCCTTCAAAATTCGACGGAAAGGGGAACGGCGTGTCTTAACACTAATCTCTCTCTGGCTACCCGAATAAGAAGAATAATAAATTATTATATACATAATAGTTATCTTAGATATTATTGGCACTGATTCAACGTTCAGTTCATATAGTATCAGTCTTATTTAAATTCGGTCTTGGACGTACAGTGCATATCTGTCACAAAAATAGATATATATTAATATATATTATATTATAATTATATAACTGGACGTTTACTTTGTATGTGTTGTTAATCAAAAATAACCTTGTGCAGTTGAAGGTTGTGAGATCTGAATGGTTTACAATTTACCGTTTCCTTAAATGTTCATGTTTTTTTTTTGATGAAATTATATCATTTTTAAATATATATTAAAACTGGTTAATAAATATTTATCCATTATGACGTATACTGGTGAGTGTTTTGTATGAAGTGTTTTTTTTAGCTTCACATTGTATACTTTATGTTGCAGGGCAGGCAGAGGAAGCCTAGTGTTAGGACACTCGGTTCCCCAATTTTCGCCGAATTCTGGGGGCATTGCGTGTTGGGTGGCGGAACAACAATATATATATTCAACAATAGAGCGAAGACATGAAAATATTAAATATTTCATTAATATGAGATGAAATATTTACTTAATATTTCCATTTCTTCGCTCTGGTGTCGAGGCAAAGCGCGGCATTGAGTTCTGCCACTCAACACGCAATGCCTCTAGAATTCGGCAGAAAGTGGGGAACGCAGTGTCTTAACACTAGGTTCCCTCTACCTGTGTGCTGTGGGTGCGATACAGCGTGAAGCTAAAAAAAAACAATTGATCTTAAAACTAGTAGTCTATACTAATATTATCAAGAGGTAAGATTTGTATTTTTGTATGTATGTTTGTATGGTTTTCACACAAAAACTACCGGACCGATTTCAAAATTTCTTTCACTATTAGAAAGCTGCATCTTCACTGTCCCACATAGGCTATATTACATTTTCAAAAAATATAGGGATCCCTAATAAAAATGCAATAATGTAACCCAAGGTGTGAAAAAATTGATCTTAAAAATAATATCATCGCGTGCGCTGCGAAAACTATTGATGATAGAACAAACTAATGTTCTACAGTATTATAGAACGCATCAATATCTATAAAAAAGTCCGCGATACCATATGTCCAACTACTATAGTTATGATAATATAACTACATTTTTATATTTTATAAGTTGATGAAAGTGCCGGCAATAATAAAACCATTTTATCCATACCCCTGCATTAATCCTTATTCTATTAAATGATATTTTATTAAAGACAATTTCAATATGTGTAAGATACTTTTTACATTAACAGAATCGGACAATCCATTCAAAATATATAACGAATTTAAAAATATCACTCTAAAGAAAATCATGAAATAATAAAAAATGATGAGTGTAGCCTCGCGCACCATAGCGAGTAAGTAACTCTGCAGAGTGGGGGGAAAGTTGTTGCATCGATATCACTAACATTATGAAGACAACCGATTTGGTGTTTTGTTTCTTTATTTGAATTGAATAGGCCCTGAAACTGCGGGGCCGATTTGGAAAATTCTTTTACAATTAGGCGATTAACGTATAAAAAATACCAAACTCTCCCAACTGTCCCGACTCTCCCAACACTCGGAACTCTCCGAACTCTCTGAACTCACCGAACTCTCCGAACTCTATTTTTATTGTTTTTTATTTAACCGAAAGGAGAGTGTAATAGTTCGTTCGCTCGACGTAGCACATAAAGTGCTCAGGGCCGGCACTATCACGTCGCGCATGTTCTTACCGACTACCTACCTGACAGGACATTTTTCGTGAGAATGTAGCAGCCATTCGATCGCTGCCGGAATTCCCCAGGGCAGCATTTTATCACCTGCCCTCTACGAATTATATACCGATGACCTCCTGACTGAGTGTCTCAACTGGCTGAGCTTACCGCTCAGGTGACATTTGATTATCCTTCCATTCCCACCAAAAAACTCTCTCTGTATCTGGTCTAGGGCAGGTACACAGTCCTAGGGCCAAAGGGCCCCCTAGCGATGCACCCATATTGATGGTTGCCTATCGAGACTACGGCCAGATGGCCTTGATGCCGTTCCCCAGCGCCAGAAGAGAGGAGCTGGGCTAGAGAATGCTTCAATGCTAGCTCTTTAGTAAAGTAGGTTTAGAAACAATAGCACATATTTTGGAGCTCTTTAAATAATCATCAATCATCAATCTTTCGTTTAAATATTTTTACATAAAAGAATAATAGGTAGACTACCTATTACGTTGTTTATGATTTTTACCACTTAAGTATTCTGTTGTTTGTGTCGTTTGTTTAAGGAACGCAATTCAGTATATTAGATAAATAATTCAGTAGTTTAAGCGGGCGAAGCCGCGAGTGGGTCGCTAGTTTATTAATAAAAATAACATTAATAACATGCTACAAACTTTTTTAATACTATGTAATAAAACATAGTTTAAAACTTATAATTATTATAACTTATTTTTCTAACCTTTTCTAATCTTAAAAAGTTATCTAACCTCATCTCTTAAGTAAAAGACTATTCAAGATTTATGCGTACAACGGCACAGCGCGGAGGAGACGCGTCTAAATGATACTGTCTACTGCACACGACGACAAGGGGTTCTAAATACTAAAGCTATATCTATTATAGTGCAATCAATGAATCGTGGCCACCCTAATATTAATCTTTTAAAATTTAGCGCAATATAAATTCGAGAAAAAAATTTCAAACATAAGAACACAATTTTGTAATACCAAATCTGCGCACTCTATCTATAAGTATAGCTGATGTTTCGGCGGCCACGACTTGTCGACCGTACTATAGGTTCCACCACCCTAACAGATATAACATACCTACCCTCATATCATTGTCTCTTCATGCACAGTTTTACTTTTTTTATTCTTAAAAGTTAAAACCAATAACTTTGCTGTGATTATCTTTTTTAAATATTTTACGGTGAGCCTTGGATTATGTCTTGTGAACGTGCCGTTACACACATTTTGATAGTAGTTATATAAAGACTAGAGGCCAGTCGAGGCGCAGCGGCACAAAGTGTGACTGTAAAACCGACTGGTTGTGGGTTCAATCGCCGTCGATGAGATGAAATATTAACTTAAATTTATATTTTCATTTCTTCGCTCTGGTGTCGAGGCAAAACTCGGCGTTGAGTTCTGCCACTTAACATGTAATGCCTCCAGAATTCGGCAGAAAGTAGGGAACGGAGTGTCTTACACTAAGCTCCCTCTGCCTACCCTGCTGTGTGCGGGATACAGCGTGAAGCTGATTTTTTTTTATATAAAGAGTTAAAGACCAATTTTATCGGTAGTAAAAATAGTAAAAATTATAATATTTTACTATTATAGAAAGATTCGTCATTAGTCTAGACTTAAAAGTACTTACTCATATAAGAAAACACATTGGTGACCCTTTCAACTCACTGATGAAGCGCAGATCCGGTTATATTGTTTACATATAGCTAGCTTCCATTATTTATCTAATACGGAGTATCTGCACTCAATATGAATTTATTTACAGTATGTTTAAAAAGTACCAGTCGTGGCGCAGGGGCACAAAGTGTGACTGTAAAACCGACTGGTTGTGGGTTCGATCCCCACTCGAGGAGATGAAATATTTACCTAAATTTATATTTCCATTTTCTTCGCTCTGGTGTCGAGGACAAACGCGGCGTTGAGTTCTGCCACTCAACGCGCAATTCCTCCAGAATTAGTCAGAAAGTTGGGAACGGAGTGTCTTAACACTAGATTCCCTCTTCCTACCCTCCAGTGTGCGGGATACAACGTGAAGCTGATTTATTTATTTGTTTACAAAGTATATATTTTTTATAAAACTATAGTTTTTATAAGTTGTGCTATTTATTTAAAATGGAAATGATTTCTTTACCTGTATCCCGCATATCAGGGTAGGCAGAGAACCTAGTGTTCCCCACTTTGTGCCGACTTTTTGATGCACTGCGTGTTGAGTGGCGGAGCTCAACGCCAAGCTTTACCTTGGTACGGGTTTAAAATAATTAATAGTTCATCTGCCCAAGAGGGATTCGAACCCACAACCATGGCGTTTACAGTCACACCCTTGTGCCACCGGAATTAAAAAAATAAAATTGACAAATAAAATAAAAGTTACAATTAATTCACTTTGCTCTCTCTAATCTGAATAATGCACCAGAAGAGAAAACTTATAAAAGAAGCAGTTTCACGCTTTTCACCTCTTTCTCCTCTTTGCTTTTATTTAACAGCGTAGATCGAACGCTCCACATTCCACCCGGACAAGAGACGTTGCGTGTTGAGTGGCGGAACTGAACGCTGCGCTTTTTGTTATCTAAATGTAGAAAAGCAAATCATTCCAGTCGCTCAAATGGGATAGCCAAGATAGTTAAGAAATAAAATATGTATGCTATAAATACCTACAACCTAGTAAATGAATATATTTATTTATATAAACTGTATTTAAAGTTATTTATAATTTATAAGAAATATAAAACGAGGTAATTGTTGATATAAATTTATATATATTTTACATTAAATTATACACTAGCGAGTGAGAAAGATGGACATCGTCTCGCATTACGTACTCTAAAGGGACTAATATTTATAGAATTTTGTAAAATAATACATATCCATTCTCATATAATTTTGAAACGGTCACACGTTAAAATTCTCACATAGTAAAAAGAATAATGTATTTTATAAATTACATTGTCAGCGACCATAGTAAGCATAGAATTGTTAAATTCGTTAATAAAATGAGTAATTTAAATTTTGCATGTGACAATATGTACCTACCATTCTTGTTACCGTTGTGGCGTAGTACAAAATTTTAAACCGAAAATTCAACCTGGAATAAAATTTGTAATAAAATGTCACCCAACAGTCATTTACAAACAAAAAAACCCGGCCAAGTGCAAGTTGGACTCACCCACGGAGGGTTCTGTGCCAATTTCAGAATTGTAAATCTACGGAAATTACAGCTTATAAAAATTGAAGAGACTTATGTTAAAAATTGATATGTATAATCGTTACAAAATTATATACAATATGTATAATTTTGGTTTGGACACGTCGAACGAATGAGTGATGATAGAATCCCAAAAAACATTTATGATGGAAAAGTGAGTGGTAAGAGAGTTAGGGGGAGACCTCGGTTGACCTTCGAAAACACAGTATCAACGATGCTGGAGGAAGGTCACGTAAAAAGCATGAGGACCCCCCGGAGGGCATCAAGAGATATTAGATGACAGTGGACGAGGCGAAAGAGGTATGTAGAGACCGTAGCGTTTGGCGCTCTCACTTCTCTCTGACTACCCCGTTAGCGATAAAGTGTGAAGCTAAGTTAACTTAGCTTCTATAACTTTCAAACAATATTTTTCTATATACCTATAAATTTTCACTTTTCAGATTATTTCCTTTATTCGTATTATAAGTTGTCACTACGATGAATTATGGAATTAGGCAGTTTCACAACTATAAGTCCACGAGACGGGAGTAACATATAGTTTTTGAATGCGCGGCGAATTTCACACAAAATACACCAAAAACGATGCGAATGCTTGTATTTTTTGTTTGTGCATTCACTTGAAAGCTTATTTTATGTGTGCTCTAAGAGACCACATAGATCTAAATATTTGATATTAATTTCAGCCTGATACATCCACACGATCTCGATATAAGTGGTCTTGACAGACGGACGACAAGATTATCCCATTAGGATTCCGTTTTTACTTTTCAACTCAAACATAACGGAACCCTAAAAAATAACAAATTTAACAATTGCTCGTAATCCACACCAACGGAAAATCTTACACAATTTAATTATGCAAATTACAAAGTAGCTTTTACTTTCATAAATTAATTAAATCTTCTCTTATTTCGTTCACACTTCATTTCATATTTCCAAGCAAAATGTAGTAGGTCTACGTACTTCGTCTAAGTACTTACAAAGAAACTGTGGATTCGTTATCATTTTAAGATTATGCAATTTTTATTATTTATTATTACAATAAATACGGAGGTCGTCATGCCGCAGTGTTTGACTATGGTACATCGTGTGACTGTAGACAGTATATTCTCATTTTCTGGTTCTGGTAACAAGAAACAGCGCGGCGTCAAGTTTCGCCACTCATCAAAATTTGGCAAATGGGTAACGGAATTTTGTAACACTATGTTTCCCTCGTGTTCTTTTCACTTGCTTCAATACTATAAAAATAGTAGTTTTTTGTTGTTAAAAAATCAAAATCAGCATCACGCTGCATCCCGCACACCACAGGGTAGCGAACGTAGTGTTAAGACACTGCGCGCCGAGTTCTGGAGGCATTGCGTGTTGAGTGGCGGAACTCAACGCCGCGCTTTGCCTCAACACTAGAGCGAAGAAATAAATGAATGAAAAATATAAATGTAAATAAATATTTCATTTCCTCAAGTGGGAATGGAATCCACAACCAGTCGCGTGTACAGTCACACATTGTGCCTCTGCGCCACGACTGGCCTCAATTTTTTCAAGTTATATTTTTAGATTTCCTTTAATTATTTAAAAAAACATTTTTAAATAATCAAAGAAAAACTTATATATTTACTGCAATTCATTTGAATGTCCTTATATATATATATATTTTTTAAAATACTGTTAATAAATGCATCGTAAGTACTGTACGTCATACAAACGAGGGCTACGACAATAAAGGTTACCACCCTGACTGTATAATGGTGGTGCTGTAGTACCGTTTGACATGTATGCATATTATAAAATGCTTATTATAAAGATAAATTAACATAACATTATTCATTTACAACTTATTATGTAAGTTGGTTCTTAGTTTTAAGTTAAAACTTTTAGCTGAACCTGCTGAGCAAAATTATACTAATAAAATACCATACAATGTTAGGGTTCTGTATTTAAAAAGAAGAAAACGGAACCCCTATAGATTTTCTTTTTTGTTCGTTTGTTCAATCTATTTATCTCGAGGTCGCGTGGAGATATTAAGCTGAAATTAATATTATAAATTCAGGGGTAGATACGGATCCCGAAAATTTCAAGCTCCTAAGTCAATGCAATCAAAAAGTTCGAGCATTTATGCGTAGTTTTTGCTATATTTTGTAAGAAATTCGCCGCGTAATCAAGACCTATAGTGTACTTCCGTCGACCTACAGTTATGAAACTGAAAGCTATGAAAAAAATAATTACAAATTTATATTTGTAGTTCATTTCATACAAAATGAGAGAAAGTTTTCCTTTAATTATTTATAAAACTTTTTTAAATAATTAAAGGAAACGTTATTTTTCTTATCAGCTTCACGCTGTATCCCGCACACAGCAGGGTAGGCAGAGGGAACCTAGTGTTAAGACACTCTGTTACCCACTTTCTGCCGAATTCTGGAGGCATTGCGTGATGAGTAGGAGAGCTCAACGCCGTGCTTTGCCGCGACACCAGAGAGAAGAAATGGAAATATAAATTTTAAGTAAATATTTAATCTCCTCGAGTGGGGATCGAACCCACAACCAGTCGATTTACACTCACACTTTGTGCCCCTGCGCCGCGACTGGCCTCTGACCGATACAGATATTCACCTTTATTTATATATTTATTTATTCATACATTAGTAATAATTACCAAGACTAAGTACTATTAGTTAATTTTTTATTCATGAGATATTTCTTTCTTAGCTCAATTAAGATACTAATTGCATTGCAAATTAATGGATACATCATCTACTTAAGATTTACATAATACGTACCTATCTATAGGTACGTTCTTTATATATTTTATAAGTTTTTGTGTTGGTTGGCAAAGTAAGCATGTAATATTAAAATCTTTTACACTATCCAAGTCAGGAGTATAGCGTGTCATACATCACTTTTTAAATGCACTTATTCTCGCTGGTGAAGATCAAACCCACAACTATCCAAACTGTTTTTGATTCCCTTCATAGTGTCGAAATACCTCTTTTTAAGTAGATAAATGTAGAAAAGCGATTTTTTCACAAAATCATGGGACCGTAGATTTAAGTATATGGTTTAAATTTCAACTCGGATAAGCTTTTGACAGATAGACAGACAAACAGACAGATATACGGACGGACAAAAAAGTGATCTTATAAGGGCTCCTTTTTTCATTATAAGGTACTAAACCCTAATGACTGAATGGATTTGATTTAAATATAGAACATATACTCTAGACTTCCCAACGCATTTATGCATTTGCATTCACTCTCCATTCCATTCGCTCTGGATCATTCTTGATAAAACATAACCGTTATATGTATATAGTTCATATCAGTCAATCATTCTCAAATCACAACTTGTAATGGCGTAGTGATATATTAGATAAATAATTGAAGGAATATTCCGTCAGCACGGTGGTAGGCGTATGTATTAATATCCATGTTATGGACGCCGGCATGCACTGCTGTTGCCAGTGGGTTCTTAACCTATGCCAATATGCATTCGAGATCTGATGGGCGCTTTACGTGACGTTTACGTTTCCTTTATTAATAGATAAACGAATCATATAAATGAAAAACTAGGTATAAACTAATATTACCTACTATGTAATGAAATGCCAGCCGTGGCGCAGCGGCACGAAGTGTGACTGTAAAGCCGACTGGTTGTGGTTTCGATCCCCACTCGAGGAGATGAAATATTTTACTTAAATTTATATTTCCTCGATCTGGTGTCGAGGTTAAGCGCGGCGTTCAGTCCTGCCACTTAATACGCAATGCCTCCAGAATTCGGCAGAAAGTGGGGAACGGAGTGTTTTAACACTAAGTTCCCTCTGCCTACCCTGCTATGTGCGGGATATAGCGTGAAGCTGATTTGATTTTTTATGTAATGAAATGATTGATGGCCATTTGTATAGTAAAATATTAATTAAGTACTTGAACATTGAGATATCGCTCTCGATTTATCGTATCTTTATTTTTATACCACCACATAAAACGTGACACTACAAAATTTTACCTATTCCTATATTTTTATATCTTCACGCTGTATTCCGCTTATTGTTTCACGCTGTATCCTGCATGCAGATATGAACAGTGCATCTAGTGTCAAGACGCTTCGTTCCTTAGACACCAAAAATTTTGAGACATTGTGTGTTGATTTGCAGAACTCAACGCCGCGTTTTGTTTTTAGTTTTAATAGTGCCTTCCTATACGCTATAAGTAATAATTTTGCACTCGTACTGTTATTTTAGTGTGAGTGGTGGGATTCAATGCCGCGGTTTGCGTCAACCAGAACGAAGAAAATCAATATATTTATTAAATATTTAATTTCTTCGACCCAGAATAGAACTCACAACCTGACGCGTTTTCAGTCACACACTTCTGCCCCTGCGCCACGACTGATAAATGCATAAAAAATTGAAATGGATATGTATGATTTCTGCCTATATATGACTATAGCATGTCAATAGATGAATAGGTTCTGACCCATGTAAATAGCGTAATAAACAACGTCAAGCAAGGCCATCACAACGTTCTCATTGCTTAGGTACAAGTAGGTATGCTAGGACTAATTGGGTCCTATTACAATATGCGCAACGCGCGGCGTCTTTAATTTTCTAAAATAATATAGAAAATCATGATATGTTTCATAATTGTTAATATGATATGACAAAAGAAACGTTAATTTTGATTTTTATTTCGAAAATAAAAAATCAGCTTCACGCTGTATCCCGCACACAGCAGGGTAGGCAGAGGGAGTCTAGTATTAAGACACTCCGTTCCCCACTTTCCGCCGAATTCTGGAGATATTGCGTGTTGGGTGGAACTCAACCCTGCGCTTTTCCTCAACACCAGAGCGAAGAAATAAAAATATAAATTTAAACAAATATTTAATTTCCTCGAGTGGGGATCGAACCCACGACCAGTTGCATTTACAGTTACACTTTGTACCCTTGCGCCACGACTGTTACGTGACGATATATATATATATTTATTTTGCTCTATTACTTCATTTGTCCTTTACGTATCTTCCGCATAAAGTATATATTATGATATTCTCTTTAGCGCTAATGCACTCCGGTTTCCGTAATTTCGCAATTTCGAAACATTGGTTGTCGAGTGGTTGACGCAGCGCTCTGTCAACTCTGTCTTGGTTGAAAGCAGAATATGATGTTATTCTACACTAGTAGTTATATTTAGTAGTTTATATAGTTATATTAAAAATGATTACTAAATCATTTTTAATATAACTTTTACTTATACACTATTACGTATAATAATTTATAAGTAAGAATAAACGTTTGTGTTTTACAAAGCAATGGTGGAGCCAAATGGTACGCACTCGATATCTTTTTAGCTTTGCATTGGATTAATTTAATTTATTATCGAATATATTTCAACCATATATCTAATTATAGTTAACTACCATTTTCGCATATTCGACACATAAATATTTAGTATACGTGTTAGTTCAATGATAAGAGATACATTTAACTGCAATATAAAACAGGTAGTACTACACAAAGATAATGACTGTTTTTTATTTTTTTTTCATTTATTGCAAATGCGCCAGTAAATTATTATAATATGAGTCATTTCATGTAAGAGGTAAAAAAAATATTTTATTTGCTTTTTTTTAATTCATAGGAAAATGATACTATTCACCTTCACTTTCAGTTACTTTGTGACTTTAATAGGTACTACAAACTACAAAGTATAAAGAAGTAACAAATTCCTTTATTTAAATCAAATTAATTACCATAAATAATAAATATATAACTAAAAGTATTGGCCTAGCTGAACTTGACCTTTGTTGTACTGATGACTGAACTAACGTTTATACAGGCATGAATGGTTCGCGTTACGTTGTCACGCGTCACTATTCAACAAACTATACTATAAACGAATGCATTTTAACTTGCCAAATGCATTCAGTGTGCCAAATTATATATATATAATGAGGTGGGCATTGTAGAAACTTTTTTAAAGCATTGATTATTATTTTTAACATAACAAGGTATCCAGAGGGAACCTAGTCATTAAGATGCTCCAATCTCGTTACGTCATTCGTCCGTTCCCCACTTTCCGTCGGTTTTGGAGGCATTGCGTGTTGAGTGGCGGAATTTAACGTCGCGCTTTACCTTGTTACCAGAGCAAGGAAATGAAAATATTAAATATTTCATTTCCTCATTATGTAATTTATCTTAAATTTTATCCAGTGCACCAAAGAAGTCAGCTTAAGCTGTTATTATATAAGTATGTACATAAACTTCTTATAAACAAAATAAAAACTCGTTAATTTCTTTAATTAAATTTAAATCTTTTAATATACTATGTTGTATGTGTGTGTATGCAAGCTTTTTAGTTTGACATATTTACTTCTATATAAACAACACAGCTAGCTTGCAAATTGTAAGTACTTAATACAGTATAAACAAATAAGAAAAATAATATTTAAACAACCTAAATTTGGTACTAATATATCCATTATAGAAGCTTTACTACTCTATATTTTCTGTTTCATAATTTAATTTAATAATTTTATTAGGCAGATATTTTCATTTCTACAAGATTATTATATTTTTACATTTAATACTTACATTTAATAATAGCTTTTTTAGAATCATTTATATTATTATTAATATTCTTTTTAGCGTGTATAATACACGTTAAAAAGAATACAATGCAGGTTTATATTTTGATATAAAAACATTTAAACTGTGTGAACTTGACACACGTTGTTAGTCTAAAAACTACGTCTCCCTCATGTAGTCCGATTTCTTTAGAAACGTTATAAATTTAATTTTCTCCGGATCTGAGTTTTGCAGTTAAATATTATTTCAGATTATATTTTATTAAAATATCATAAAAATAAAGCCATGATGATTATAGGACATAGTTTCACTTAATTCATTATCTACTTACATATTTAACTATGATGTTAAAAACTTAAATTAAGTTTGTAAAGTAATGGAAAATATCATCTCTGATATTATGTGATATTGGTTAGTTTTGAGTTTAGGGAACATTAGCCAATGAAGTAACATGAAAGTTACTATTATTTATTCCAAAAAATAAACAACCATTCTATTTTATATCAATAAGGCACTGGAAGTTGTTTTCGTCACGCACTGACGCACATTCCACCAACAACTAGAAAAAAAAAACCTTACTTTGCTATTTTTAAATGAGCACCGGCAATTACGCCGATTCACATATATAACTCAATAATATATTAAAAGTGAAAATTATTTTCTTTTATAATTATTATGATTACATTTATCAGCTAAACTTATAAGATATATCTTTGTGATGCCATCTTTTTGAGGTAATATAACAAGTTCGACAAAACAAACTTTAATATAACATAACAGATGTCGTTAGTTGTTCGATTCGTCGATTATGACGTCATAGAATAAATAATATTCTGAATATTATTACAGTATAAAGAACGAATGAATATTATATACGCTCGTTCGTTCTTCCGATTGTCACATTGACGCAATTCTAATTTGACAATAGACTTGTCAAATTCCACTAATTTACTACTTGTGCCTTGTTCTATTTTAAATTAACATATTTTAGTAAATAAA
Source organism: Heliconius erato x Heliconius himera (assembly GCA_013421005.1). Taxonomy (NCBI): domain Eukaryota; kingdom Metazoa; phylum Arthropoda; class Insecta; order Lepidoptera; family Nymphalidae; genus Heliconius; species Heliconius erato x Heliconius himera. Next base: position 37,426 of record JAATLQ010037850.1, on the reverse strand, counting down.
TGTCAATTGTACAGTGATTTATAGAGTTGTAAAAAGTTAAATAACTATGGGTCTATGCGACGAAGGTAAGTTATTTCTGTTTCGTTTTCTAAATGTAAACATGTCAATTATCGTAGGTCAATTAATGATTGTTTGCAACTCTTGCTTTAAAACACTACTATAATGGAATTTTTTGTACATGATTTAAGAATAATCGAAATACTTTCTAAAGATTCATAGTTATAACTATTGTTTACTAGTTTTTTATGCTCCCTTAATAGTATAGTCATGTTGAATAGTTTTGATCATTTAAATACCTATTAAGTGTTTACATTATCACTTTCTGTACAAATCCCTCTTTATAAAACATATCGCGGAACTACTCGAAGAACTGGTTTGACCTCTACTTGCTGAGTGACTTTTTATTGAATTTTATATGTAAATGTAAAAACATGATAAACACAAAGTAAATATGTGATAAACAATGCATTCTATGGCATTATCATTAAATATTTTTTTTATCTAGCTTATTATATTTTTGGTTGTTTGTTGGCTAAAGTCAAGGTGCTAAGTGATGCCGTAAGTGTAAAGATTATGTTTGATTAATTGCTACTTACCTTTAATATTAACACTCAAGAATATTATCAAAATAATCATAATTATATTGCATATTTTAAGCTCTTTTACGCAACAATGTTTAAACTAAAACTTAATAAATAAATCAATTGTTACACACAAAAAGAAAAAAAAACTCATGCCATAGTCAGACTACATTGTATTACAAGCACTATAGTATGAGTGGATAAAAAAAATCCAAACTTCCACTAGGGAAATGATTATAAATTAAAACTAGCTTAGCATATTTTCCTACATAGTGCTGAGTAGGAGATTGGACTGATTGTTATACAGACTTGAAAACAGAATAAAATAAATATTTCAAGGGGCACCCTTACAATAGACATGATTTCTTGCTGTTACAGGCTGTGAGTCTGACTTGCACTGGGCTCGTTTTGACACTTCATTTGTTTAGTTTAGCCTAGTCCATGCTGCTCCATGGAGTGCAAACTCCATGCTGTCTCTGTTGGAGTAGGTGAATGAAAATTCTTTTAATTAAATTTTTTCCCAAGTAGGAATCTAACCCACAACCTTTACAATGACATTATGCAATTTTGGCTTGCTTGCAATATCTGAGCTTGGCAAAAGTCCTAAATGATTTCAGTCATCTTTTTTTTTACTTTTTGTCCATGACTATTGAATGTGTTGTCTTTATACATATATACAAGAAAATTGTAACGGATATCATAAAAAAATTATGCATAAATAATTAATCTGTTATGTTTTAATGGATTATCTTTATTTCTTTTATAATAAAAACTCTCAGGACATATGTTTACTTATATCTATAATGTTCATATTTTCCAGTCTGTTTAAAAAAAGTCATTATAGCAGCAGGGAATTATGTTTCATATCCATATTCCCTAAATTTAATATATAATATAAAACTTTTTCTTACTTACCAAGTGAATGACTGATGTTGTTTATTTTTCTGCCTTGTAGTTCTGACTACTATGCTAATAAAAAGCTTCATCTAAATAATAAATATATTATTGTTTATATTTTATTATTCATTATTCCAAAGATATATGCATATCATATATATTAAAATTATATTCAGATATTTTATACAATACTCCTTGAAACATTGTATTCTAACTTACATACATGAGTGATTAATTAGCATCAATTGTAAGTCTAAAACTAGACCTACCAATTGAACACAATATAGAAATAAAGGTTACTAAACAAATCAACTACAATCTAGGTACTAGTACTGAGTACTGACTAATAATTTTTATATATATTTTATTACATGAGACACTTGCATGGGCTTTATCTAAAGATATTCTCGATGGTGGGTTTGAAAGTTTGGTTTTTATTTTTTCAGGGTTAATTTTTGTTGCAAAAATTTCTGATTACTTGATTAGGCACACAAAAATATTTTAGGATAGGCCTATGGATATGAGGGAGAGAGGGGGAGGTGTCGAATGATCTGTGTATAATATATATAATATACATAATTTGTGTGAAATAAAAAAATAATAATTAAACATTTTTTGTTTTAATACCAAACATAACATATAATAACTACAGTAAATATACAGTTTCAAAGTTAACATTTTAATTTTTTTCCATATTTTACATTGTAATTATATGTTATATATATAGATACAGAAAATATAAATTATTAAGTATGACATTTGAATTGATAATATAATTAAATAGATAAATTATGAAGCTTTTGCAGCAATTTTAACAATATATATTTGTTTTTTTACTTTCTTACATTATTAAATGTGATTTACATAATAAAATGAATTGATATTATGATTCAGAACATTGCACACATTTATATGTAGATAACTTAAAAATATGCAAAGAAATCTAAAATAATAATTTAGAAAAAAAATATGCTAATTTATGTTCAAATTTATAATAAGTATTGTCTGTTTCTGGAACTCAACATGTTCCTTTAAAAGATTGTAAATGTATTGAATGTAACTAATATTATAAATGTGTATGTTTGTAACGCAAAAACTACTGAACGGATTTAGATGAAACTTTATAGTAATATATATATCAGAATAACACCTAGGCTACAATTTATGTAGTTAATCAGCTTCACGCTGTATCGCGCACACAGCAGGGTAGGCAGAGAGAACATAGTGTCATAACACACTCTGTTTCCAACTTTCTGTCGAATTCTGGAGGCATTGCGTGTTGAGTGGCAGAACTCAACGCCGCGCTTTTCTCTCGACACCAGAGCGGAGAAATGGAAATATAATTTAAGTAAATATTTCATCTCCTCGAGTGGGGATCGAACCCACAACCAGTCGGTTTTACAGTCACACTTTGTGTCCCTGCGCCACGACTGGTCTCAATTTATGTATTTAATTTATGTAATAATTTGTCTATAACTAAACGATAACTATAAGCGGGCGAAGCCGTGTTTAGGACGCTAGTATTATATAAATGTATAATAAATATAATATTTAGTTAAAGTGGAACTTATAACTAAGTGGACTTTAAACTGCATTATTTGCAATTAAAGAGAACTCACGGAACATTGATTGTGGCAAAAGTTGTCCATGTTTTGCAAGTCACAATGATAATGTTAAAATCAGCCAATAGGATATGAAATAAAAATATGAATTTAATTTGATTAACTTTAATTTCAATCATTTAACCGGATAGGCAGAGAGAACCTAGTGCTAAGACATTCCGTTTTCGCTTTCCGTAGTGATTCGAGACACTACGTTAAGTGGCGGAAATCAATGCCGCACCTCGTCTCGGAGTTGGAATATGAAAATAATTGGATGAATTACATTCCAATGAGTAGGGATCGAACTCAAAACCATCGTGTTAGTGCACTGCGCCACTATGGCCTCAATCTGTCCAAACCAACTGTCAAAATCGTATTGACTAATCTACGTACGAATATCTCGTATTTTTAATTAGGGATCTCTACTTGTATAGTTCAATACTATCTCTTGCTATATATTATGACAAAAAAGTAGTAGCGTAAATCATATGTTATTGTTGTATGAAATATCTAATGAAACAATGTCTTGAATTAATTCAAAATAAGGTTCCCATTTTTTTATTATTTTAGATAAAATTAATTAAAATTTTAAATATAATTTTTTCTATTATGGAATTAAACATAAAAAAAATTATTAACAAAATATCAAGTATTTGTCATATGTGAATCATATATTTATAAGGTTTATGTATAGTAAGTTATAACACTCGAATGAAACTAGAACACATCGTTATCTATTTCTAATCTATATATTTTGCTTGGATCGTAAATAACACCAAAAAATAAATCGTATCGTATTATGAAATATTAGATTTTCTTTTATAAGTTACGTTACAAATTATATTTTATGTATAAATAATCTTATATTTAACAAACATATATTTTCCAAAGCTATTTAAGAACTCCACTTATTTAAATTATATTCAAAGAGAATATTAATATAGAGAATACTCTTTCAAGAGAATTTAAATAAGTGGAGGGGCACAAAATGCGACAGTGAAATCGACTGGTTGTGGGTTCGATCCCCACTCGACGAAATGAAATAATTATTTCGGTCAAGGCAAAGCGTATTATTATACCTTTTAAATCAGGATAGGCAGAGGGAACCTAGTGTTAAGACACTCCGTTCCCCACTTTCCGCCGAGTTCTGAAGGCATTGCGTGTTGAGTGGAGTTGATTTTCGTATTTTTACTGTAATATAAAGCTATACCTAAGTAATAAATTAATAGTCGTTTTCCTTACAAGAACATAAATATAAAAGATAGGTACCTGTTCCGTAGATGTCAAGGTTAGGTGTTAATTATACGTCATTGAATATCATTAAAGAATATTTAGTAGTAATTTTACGCGTTTTTTACGTAATTCTCTAGTTATTTTATGCTTATATGTTACATTCGAATGTCAGTCATATTTCTATTTTTGAATTGTTATTCCAAAATTAGGAAAAAATATATTTATTTAACCAAGAGGCGCGGGTTCAGGTCCCGCTACGTTAAAATTAGATGGTTTAATTTTTTTTATTTTGTGCCTGGTGGACGTGGTGTCTGATGAAATCTTACCGCGGCCCGCTGAGATGTCGATGTAATTACTATATTTAATCAACCCTTGCACTAGTAGGACGGAGCGCGGCGTTGAGTTCCGCCACTCAACATTCGATGTATTGACTAACATGACGTATAGTAAACGAATCGTGTTGATGTTACGTTTTCTTTGACGGGTATTCAGGAATTTCAGATTCAAAAGTTCGTAGAAAAAGTATATTAAAATTTGATTATTGTTATAAATTAATCTTGTTAAGTTTCACACTTTTCGAAAATGTAATGTTGAACATGGCGAATTGCCATGCCAATTCATATAACTTGACAAAAAACGTGGCAATGCATATGGCAATGGCATAGTGGTAGAGCACTCGAACGGTTTCCAAGATTCGAGTCTCGTTACGTCAAAAAAAATATATGGTTACTATTACATATAGTTATATTTTTCCATTTTTAGTGTAGACACTTTAAAAATCTGCTACGTTTATTTTTTTTTTTGTTTTTACATGAAAATACGTATTTATAAGTAAACGGATATGGAAAAATATTATATTTATTATACCAACTGATTTTTAATCTGGCGCATGAAGATCTTAAATAAATTACGAGAGGGAACCTAGTGTTAAGACACTCCGTTCCCCACTTTCCGCTAAGTTCCGCGTGTTGAGTGGCGGAACTGAACGCCGCGCTTTGCCTCGACACCAGAGCGAAGAAATGAAAATATGAATATAAATAAATACTTCACTTTCTCGAACTCATAACTAGTCGATTTGACAGTCACACTTTGTTCCTCTGCGCCACGACTGGTACTGGTTACTGGCTAGTAATTATTATAATATTAAATTATCTATCAATAATTATTAATTTAATAACAATAACAAAAGTGTCATATAATTTCATAACATTTAAGTTCATAACAGTAATTAAAACTTTTTAAAATAATTATTCTAGTTACGATACTCGATAACAGTTGCAGGTTCCTTTACCTATACCAACGTGGCCAGGCGTCCCGATTTTGGCGGGACGTCAGCTTTTTAGTCCAAAATTTAAATGTACCGAGGGGGACAGACATGGTTCCCGCCTTTTGTGGTTTATTTCCCGCATTAGTGAATTATTTTTTAATTATTTAATTTTCTTGATAAGTTACTTACTATAAATATCAGAAATAGACTGAAGACTGCGTTAGGCGATTAACCAAACAGTTATATTTATAAATTGATATAGAGACATTTTTCCATTTTAAAAAAATATTTTATATTGCTACATATCACACATTAAGTTGATAAGTAATTAAAATTTCTGTAATATACACTTTTAGTAAAAGAATCACGGTTTTTTTTATTTAAAATGTTTAAAAATCCCACTTTTTCCCGAGACTAAATCTGGCAACGCTGACCTATACTTACTTAAGCCCAATATTAATAATCTATCCTTTACGTCAATCTTCGATTGTTCCATATATCTATCCAATCTCTAGATTGGATAGATATATGGAACAATCAAAGACTGACGTAGGAGATAGGTTATTAATATTGGGCGTAAAACTTTCATATTTCTGCTATTTACACGTCTAGGATAAATGTTATAATAATTATATCAGAAAGCGCAGCGTTAACTTCCACCACTCAACACTCAAAACCTCCAGAATACAGCGGAAAATAGGGACGGAGTGTCTTAACACTAGGTTCTCTCTACCTACCCTGATGTGTGCGGGATACAGCGTGAAACTGATTTAATTATATCAGACATATCTATAGACAAGATTAATTAAAATTTAACTGAGCACTCTAATAATCTTGACCTCCAATTAATTACTGTACTCATATACCTACTTGATTATATTTTTTTTATTTCCGCATATCATATATAGTATGGTTTGTTCTAAATGTTTTTATTTATAAAATTAAAATAGTCTTGTCGTCCTTTAAGATGACGGGCGTTATCTCTTATCAATATATTTAAATTATTATTATGATATTAGTCAAATGTTCTTTTTTTATCAACAATTCCTAATGTTAATTAAGCCCATACATGAATATGTAATTGGAAATAACTTATTGTCCATCGAGTCCATCTATTAATTTATTATTCTAATGTTGCCAGTAAAGAAAGAAAATATAAACTATGACAATATGGGTACAAAAGAAAAAAAAAAACATAAAATGTGACAAGATTTTTTGCTAAAGTTGTTGTTAAAATGAAGCCGAATACTGTTTATAAAATCAGCTTCACGCTGTATCCCGCACACAGCAGGGTAGGCAGAGGGAACCTAGTGTTAAAACACTCTGTTCTCCGCTTTCTGCCGAATTCTGGACGAATTGCGTGTTGAGTGGCAGAATTCAACGCCGCGCTTTGCCTCGACACCAGAGCGAATAAATGGAAATATACATTTAAGTTAATATTTCAACTTCTCGAGTGGGGAGCGAACCCACAACCAGTCGGTTTTACAGTCACACTTTGTGCCGCTGCGCCACGACTGGCCTCTATATACTGTTTATATTGTAAACTTATCCCATTTAAAAAGAAAAAAAAATAAAATATGACATAGTTTTTACCAAAGTTGTTGTTAAACTGAAGCCGAATACCGTTTATATTGTAAACTTATCCCATTTAAGAAGAAAAAATATGAAAAACAACATAATATTTATGCCAAGATTGTTGTTAAAATTAAGCTGAATACTGTTTGTATTGTAAACTTATCCAATTTAAGGTCGTGCAGCGATCACGTGACAATAACAATGTTGCAAGATAGGGGAACTAACCGTTGTGTTGACTAGAACAGAGATAAGGGTTGGCCAACTGTTAATGACATATATACATACATATATGTGTGTTTATGTGTAAATTATTATAGAAACAAGCAACAACTAGCACATTAGCTATTAATTTAATCCATTTTTGTACATTTTGGATATAATATGTATCTTTTTAGGTTAGGCAATTTGTGGACATTTTTATTAAGTGAAAAATAAAGCAAAACTAAATTATGCAAAAATGATTCCAGCGTCGTATTTAAATCTTATAACACATATCTTGTATATTTACACCAGCGGCCCACTCGCGGCTTCGTCCGCATATTACCTATAGTTACTTTATTATGCTGCATTTTCCATAAGATTGATTTGATTATATAATTTATATATTCTTCTTCTTCTTCTCAAAAAATATACGTTCAAATTATATACTTCATAAAATTTTATTGATGATGGAATAAAATTCGCTCGTAAGTTTCAATATCTTTATGAAATTAAAGACGTTGAAATATCACCTTGCAAATTTCAATAATTTATTGTAACAAAATGCTTTATTGTGACTTATTTATAAGAGATAGATTATACAGCTTTTTTTAGAACTAATAAAATAAAATATTTCTTCCATGCACTGACATATATTTTATTATTTATGAAGTACACCCGCTTAAAGCAATTCGATGTCGTTCATTATTATTGTAATTTCGTTATTTAGAAACAAGTCAAACAGTTCTTTAGAACAGTCCCCTTGAGACATGCGGTAGAGAACGCACTGATTGGGTCCCCAATGATTCGAATAGCTCTACGTTGTATGCGATCAAATGGTTCAAGCTGATATTGGGATGCACCAGCCCAGAGATGGAAATAGCTTTCAAACAAAATCAAAAATAAGTAAATCAGACCAGTAGATCCGGAGATCTTAGCGTTTAAACAAACAAACAAACTATTCCGCTTTATTATATTTGTATCGATTCTAGCATAATCTGGAGAAAGATAACATCCCGGCTAGTAATTCAACCAAAAGAACAAAAAATTTATTGTGTAAATATATCAACAATTAGCACTGGTCTGGTCACAAATAGTATAGGTCAAGAAGTTGTTGGGGGAACATAAAGAATCGAGGGTAATGCGTGAAAGACACTCTCAGTATCGCGACTTGACCCCGACCTGCCCTGCTAGATTGTCGCTTGTTTACTTGCAGCGTATCTGCGCTCTGAATCAATGCGGTTGCATAACACCTATTAATACATTTTTTTAGATTGATATAATAAATAAATCAGCTTCACGCTGTATCCCGCACATAGCAGGGTAGGCAGAGGGAACCTTGTGTTAAAAAACTCATCAGAGCGAAGGAATGGAAATATAAATAAATATTTCAATTCGTTGAGTGGAGATCAAACCCACAACCAGTCGATTTTACAGTCACAATTTGGGCCCCTGCGCCACGACTGGCCTCTAAAATATATTTTTTTTTATTTCACGTTGTATTCCGCTGATTAGTAGTGGGGTAAACAGAGGAACCTAGTGTTAAGTATATTATTGTTTTGTATGTAATGTTTAAATATATCTATTTAAAAAGGTAAATTGCAAAGGTACCTATACCAATATGTTGCAATCAATTTAATTAATTTTTTTTTACCTATATAAAAATTGTGGCTACCGAAATACAATACTTTAAACCTCTATGTATGCTCTATATAAAACATTACAAATAAAACAAAAGTTTGTTTACACTTATCCGCGCTCTTATAATATTTCAACACAAACAACATAAATATCTATTTTGATTTCTTCATGATAAGATATCTTTCTAAAGCATAAATTAAAGTCGTCAACAGGCTGATGTAACTAACTTCTAAGTTTCAGTAGAGAGTTTTCGGTAAAAAAATGATTTAAATGTTGATTCAGAAAGGATATTTTTAAATTATCCTATTAATAAACAGTCAAAATAATTTATTGTTATTAATTTGATATATTCTTTTTGCTAATTAAATATATTTTTTAAAATGTAATTTTTATTTTTAGGGTTCCATGCCTTTTGAGAAAAAAAAAGCCCTTATAAGATCTCTTTGTTGTCCGTCCGTCTGTCTGTCTGTCAAGAGTCCTTATCCCAGGGACGCTTGGAGATATCAAGTTAAAATTTAAACCATATACTCAGATCTACGGTCTCATGATTTCCTGAAAAAATCGTATTTATACATTTATTTAAAAAAGGAATATGGCTGTTTATATCGCAAAAACACGTATTTCGACGCTATAAATGGAATCAAAATTAATAGGGTACTTCCGGTTGACCTATAATTATGATTTTTTTCAGTTAGTATTACAGATAGTACTAGTTACGGAAAAAATCTGAAACTTATTTACGTTTGTAAAAATAATAGCCTTAAAATGGGGGTAGAATTTGGTATTGGGGCCGTTAGTTTAAATAGGATATCAGATGAAAGGGCTCTGTCTTAAGCTAAGCCTGAATTTCAGAAAAGGCTCGAGCATCCAATTTTTGTGTGAAACACACAGATACCTCCAATTTTTGTAGGGAACACACAGATACCTCCAATTTTTGTAAGGTACACACAGATACCTCCAATTTTTGTAGGGAACACACAGATACCTCCAATTTTGGTAGGGAACAGATACATTTGTCCACAGACTTGTAGCTCATTTTTAATTACATTTCATCGTATAAGTAAAAATCTAAATTAAAAAATATTCAAATCTCTTACAAACATCTCTCCTTCTGGGAAATAATCTATTAGTACGTCACTATTAATTGAGATATAACATGTAAATATCGTTATGATTTATTTTGAAACTGATCGTTTCAATGGAAATTATTAGTCATTTGTTTATGTTATTTAAACAGTTTGTCGAGCAATTATGAATGTTGGTCTTACAAATTATGTGTATTATATATTTATAGGTTCCTATAATTTCTACATCTACATAATGTGTGATAAAGTTTGTTGTAGAGCACAATAATATAGAGAAACATCTCTATATTTTTGTATTCAATAACTTCTAGAGGCCAGTCGTGGCGTAGGGGCACAAAGTGTGACTGTAAAATCGACTGGTTGTGGGTTTAATCCCCACTCGTGGAGATGAAATATTTACTTAAATTTATATTTCCATTTCTTAGCTTTAGTGTCGAGGAAAAGCGCGGCGTTTAGTTCTGCCACTCAACACGCAATGCCTCCAGAATCGGCAGAAAGTGGGGAAAGGAGTGTCTTAACACTAGTTTCCCTCTACCTACCCTGCAGTGTGCGGGATACTGCGTGAAGTAGATTTTATTAATAACTTATATTTATTATCATTTCGAATTATTTCATTCAATTCACTTTTTTTTCTATTTTTTTATATGTTCTGTATGTAAAAAGTTCTATTTCATGTTTATTATACAAGCAAATGTATTAAATAAAATTTTCTTAAATATCTAACTTCTAATAATATAACATTTCCAAAAAAAATTGGCAACGATATGATAAACAAGATTGAAAGCTATAATGTTGTTATGTTATATGTTTCATTCCGAATTCCACCACTCAATAATATTTCAAAAATTCGGCCTAAAGTGGAGAACTGAGCGTCTTAACACTAGGTTCCCTCTACCTGCTGCTGCTACCTGTGCTGTGTGCGGGATACAGCGTGAAACTAAAAAAAAAATGCTACAATGAAAAAAAAAAACAGAAAAAAGCACATCTTTTAGCAATAAACAAAAGCTCATTCATTTATATTTCAAATAAACGACAAAGGAACAAAGCGTGCGCTACAATCAATTAGTCATCCGGTCGCTAACACAACATTCTCTATATGGCCAATACTGCACATCAGCTGCTGTGACTCCATCGCCGTACGTTCGACTCCACATCCGTTGGGCTATCGATAGCGGGTGACTCAGTGGAACAAACTGCTGATCAAACAGAAGTGACCCCTTCACACGCAATAGCTAACTTGCCGTGTCAGCAGATTTGCGAACGTCAAAACCGATCTAGACCACATTTATTTTACTTATACTTAGTTGACGTTTGACCGTGTTCAAGGAAGGTCGTGCCGTTTTAAATCATCACGTCACGTCATCGTCACCCTATCGTTCAACTTTTGACCAAGACGATTGCGGAAATTTTAAATTTAAATGTAGCTAAACGCTGTAAAGAAACGTATGGTTTCTGGTGTAAAGCTTTGATTTTAATCGATAAGAAGCAATCTAGTAAATGTTGTGCATTCTATAATCACATGGACTGGTTCAAATCGTGTTTATCAACAGCGCTATCAATAACCGAACAGTGTCCTCGCGTTCAGTGTGTCACTAAAGGTGCAAGTGGTCATACTCGTGCGAGGAGTGGAAGATGCCAGTGCTTGGTGGCGAGATGGCGTCTCAAGATATATGCGGCAGATACTGCCCGGCACCTGAGTATATGCTGTCGGGATCTTACATGTGGGAAAAGCAACAAAGCCAGTACTCCATGCCCATGACCAGGGTTCCCATGGAGGATTCCCAATGTATAGATTCTATGCCTATATATAATGCAGGTTCGTTCTACTATTTGAATTTTAAGTGAATTTAGGATTCATATTTGGTATTATCTTTTGTTTAATTTCATTTTATATTACGAGATTGTTTTTTTATCATAGCAACTGGAATTCAATGATATGACAATGGCAGGTTGTAATCAGCTACGTGTTTTTAATATACCTAAATTAAACAAAAAACGCGCGACACTTATTTATTTAATACTGGATTTGTGGAAAGTTTCTTCTTGTTTCGTTTGCAAAATATTTTCTCATACGTAAGCATTATTTTATATTTATTATATTGTTTAAAGTTACATTCATATATTTACAAACAAGTAGGAATAAGATTCTATTAAAACAAAAAAATATATTAATAAAATATTGTACAATAGTAAAATTGTAATAAATATTAAAAGGTACCATATTAAGTTAACAGATATTAAGTTAAATGTATAGAAAAAGGAAATCTAAAAATACCTAGATTCTGTTAGGAATTAAATATCGAGATCATAGACATAAAAATGTATATAAGCCTTGTTTAAGTAGCGAATAAATATAAAATAAAAAATTAAAGCTGATAATTAAATTTAAAAAAAAAGGCGCGAACCATGTGTCTGTAGTGTTGATCATACTCGTATATATATAAATAAAAAAACAAATAATAGACGAAAACAAGGAATAAAAGTAATATTTTTAGCTGTTTTCAATTACTCAAATGTAATCTGAATAATGTAGATAGTAATTACAGCCGTCGTAACGCTATCTCCATGGGAATTATTAAAAATCGTTATTAATGACGTACATTGAGAAACCTTTTATCTTATAGATAAACGTATTTCAACAATCTATATATTTTAGACAATCTGTTAAAATAATTAAAATAAAATCTATATTATATGAGAAAATTATTTAGAAATTGATGTTGAATATCTACGGAAATCTCTACTTATCCTATATTATGTCATAATAAATTAAATTAAATCAGCTTCACGCTGTATCCCGCACACAGCAGGGTAGGCAGAGGGAACCTAGTGTTAAGACACTCCGTTCCCCACTTTCTGCCGATTTCTGGAGGCATTGCGTGTGTTTCCATTTCTTCGCTCTGGTGTCGAGGCTAAGGGCGGTGTTGAGTTCTGCCACTCAACACGCAATGCCTCCAGAATTCGGTAGAAAGTGGGGAACGGAGTGTTTTAACACTAGATTCCCTCTGCCTACCCTGTGTGGAGGATACAGCGTGAAGCTGATTATTCTATATTACTCGTATACATATAATACCACGAAGAGTTAGGACCTAACTGAGATCTAAATTTAACTTTAAGTTTACATTACAGTAATACTTAAAAACAATGTCATTCACAGTCACATCATTGAGGTAAACGTCAAGAGTACGGTTTTCCCTATGTTAAAGCTTTAGTATGATTTAATTGGAAGATTTATCCACTTCCTAGAAATTTGAATTACCAAGAAATTTAATTCAATTTGTAATTTATAAATTGATAATAATTAATAGGATGTATAATAATTATTATATTTAGAAATATAAACAAAGATTATTTTTTTTTTTTTGGAGGCATTGCGTGTTAAGTGGCAGAACTCAACGCCGCGCTTTGCCTTGACACCAGAGCGAAGAAATAGAAATATAATATTAGGACACATATATTATGAAATTACAAATATTAATAATAAAACTTCATATAAAGTTATCTATTGAGACGTTAACTTCTTTTAGTCTAATCCTATATATTTATTCTTATCACATACTAACCAGGTGTTAAATGATATAATTTTCTTTTGTTGTTTTTCACTTTACACTTCTAACTAGTATTATAAACAATATCAATCTGTTTGTGTATGATGTAATCTTTAATTATATTAATAGCTTATAGCTATCATTTTTATCTTTATAATGATAGCTAACGCGCTCAACTGTCCTGGTAATTTTATTAATCTAGCTTAAAATATTTTTTGCATTTGCTCACTATCTAAATCACATTTAATTTTACTTCACGCTGTATCTAAAGAGGGAGCGTAGTGTTAAGACACTCTGTTTCCCACTCGCCGCCGAGTTCTGGAGGCACTGCGTGTTGAGTGTTGGTACTCAACTTTAACTAATGTCAATTAATAATATGTAACACCAAAATGTGAAGAAAAACTTAACACCCGAAACAAACCTGTAAAAACAGTAAGCGGCATATGTAGAATTTTAATTTTTTTTTTTTATGTATTTTTTTGTGGCGCATAGGCACAGGTGTGTGATTGTAAACGTGACTGGTTGTGAGTTTGATTCCCACTTGAGGAAATGAAATATTTGCATTTCTTCGCTGTGGTGTCAAGGCAAAGCGCAACGTTGAGTTTCGCCACTCAACACGCAGTCCTTCAAAACGGGGAACGTAGTGTCTTTACTATAGGTTCCCTCTGTTCACCCTACTGTGAACGCGATACGGCATGAAACTGAAAAAATATACTTATTATATTCTTATCTTTTATAACGTCATTATACCACCATTGATTATGTAATAATTTTATTGGTTAAAATATTAACCTCTAACTGGCTATCAACAGTTACTGCGAACACTTCCGTGATTTTAGGAATCCCTTGCTTCACATACCGACCTTGTTTTAGTATAAGGTCATATTAGAACTCCATAATCATTTATATATAAATAAATTATATAAAGTAAGTACTTTAAACTATTTAAATCGACTAATGACTAATTAAAATATATAATACTTTACCATTAAAGTTTGGTAACTGTCTTCCTATTACATAAATTATATGTAAAATATTTAAGATTTTGTAAGAAGTGTAGCTTGAAATCTCACTTCGTTAGAATTTTTTAAATAAACCAGCTTCATGCTGTATCCCGCTCACAGCAGGGTAGGCAGAGGGAACTAAGTGTTAGGACACTTTGTTACCCACTTTCCGCCGAGTTCTGGAAGCATTGCGTGTTGAGTGGTGGAACTCAACGCCGCGCTTTGCCTCGACACCAGAGCGAAGAAATGAAAATATAATTGTAAATAAATATTTCACTTCCTCGAGTGGGGATCGAACCCACAACCAGTCGATTTTACAGTCAAACTTTGTGCCCCTGCGCCGTGACTGGCCTTTAGAATTTTTTATAAGATTTTGTATATATACTCACATAATAAGTATCTTTATTTAAGAATAATTTTACAGCGTTTCTTTATTTAAGGATTATTTTTCACGTTTTATCTCGCATTCTCGAATACAGCAAAGTATTTAGAAAGAACCTCATGTCAAGACACTTAGTTCTCTGCTTTCCACCTCAATTTAAGACATTCCCGATTGAGTGGCTGAACTCAACGCCACAGCGGGGAAATAATACATACCCTCGAATGGAAATCGAACTCACAACCATCTCGCTTATAATCAAATAATAACCCAATATGCTAATCAAAAATAAAACTATATACATATAGCAAAATAAATTTATTTACATTATGAAAAATCGCTGACACCACCAAAATATCTTGTTTCAGATAGTGACATGCAATTGGAGACCAGCAGTAGTGAAGCGAGTGCGGCGAGCTCCACGACGCTGTCGCAGCACTGCGCGATATGCGGCGACCGCGCCACGGGGAAACACTACGGCGCGTCCTCCTGCGACGGTTGTAAGGGGTTCTTCAGGCGGAGTGTAAGGAAGAATCATTTGTATACATGCAGGTTGGTTTCGATTCAGAAATAGGGTATAATGTTTTATTTTAAAGGTAAATTTTGAGAAAAGCGCTACAAATTTTGTAAATTTTTCAGCTTCACGCTGTATCCCGCATACAGGAAGGTAGAGGGAATCTAGTGTTAAGACACTCCGTTCTCTATTTTTCGATGAATTATGGAGGCTGTTTGTTGAGTAGCGGACGTCAAAAAGTGAATACCAGAGTGAAGAAATTAAAATATTAATTATTTCATTTCATTGGGTGGGAATTGAACCCACAACCAGTCGGGTGTACACAGTCACATCCTTGTGCCCCTGCGGCACGACTGTTTATATTTTCTTATAATAAATTATTTGTATTGTCAAAATTTAACGATGTTGAAAATATTGTTATTGCTTGTTATAGAAATACTAGAATGTATGTAGTTACATTTTTATGTTTTCAATAAAATAAATACGAGGCCAGCGTGGCGCAGTGAATGCTTATTCGATGCCTTTTTGGAGGAATGAAATTATTTCCCAGCTGAGGTAAAACAATCCACGGCGTTGAGTTCCGCCACTCAACACTTAAATTTTAAGTGAAAAATGGAGGCCAAACCGCCGGAGTGTCTTAAAACTAAGTTCTCTCCACCTAGTGTCTACACTGCTACAGCTAAAAATTAATACAACTACTTATTTGAACGTTCTATTTTCAGGTTTAGCAGAAATTGCGTGGTAGATAAAGACAAAAGAAATCAGTGCAGATACTGTAGGTTAAGAAAGTGCTTCAAAGCAGGAATGAAAAAAGAAGGTGAGACTTTTATTTTAATTTTTCATAACTATTTTATTATCTTCCGAGGCCGGTCGTGGCGCAGCGGCACGAGGTGTGACTGCAAAACCGACTGGTTCTGGGTTCGATTCCTACTCGAAGAGATGAAATATTTACTTAAATTTATATTTCCATTTCTTCGCTCTGGTGTCGAGGTTAAGCGCGGCGTTGAGTTCTGCCCCTCAACACGCAAATGCCTCCAGAATTCGGCAGAAAGTGGGGAACGGAGTGTCTTATAAGACACTAGGTTCCCTCTGCCTACCCTACTGTGTGCGGGATACAGCGTGAAGCTAATTTATTTTTTTTTTATTTATTTTATTATCTACTATAAAAGAAGCTTTTAATATAAAAAATGTTTAATAACCGTGTAAAATATAACAATTCTTTCGAGTTTCAAGTAACGCCTATCGTTACTATATAATAAAAAATTATAGGTATGTATGTTTGTATGAGTCAATAACTTACTCGTGTTGCATTTTCTGCATTTGCATAAGTAATTAGATGTGACTAATGGTATTACTCATATAAAACAAAATAATTGTAATCAATTTGTGTAAGTTTTAACAATTTTTTATTGCAGCTTATGTTTGATGTTCAGTTCTCGCTTAATTTGGTTGGAATTTACACGTTAGGTCACGGAAAGCTTACCCGCGATACCCAAACGCGGCTTCGCCCGCTTATTAACTAAACTATAAAATATTTACTTAAATTGTACCCTATGTCTTAATCTGATATGTAAGCAATATTACTGTAAAGTTTCATCCAAATCCGTTCAGCAGCTTTTGCGTGAAAGTGAAACATACATCCATCTTCACAAACTTTCATGTTTATATTATTAGTAGGATGAATAATATGATTTATTTAATTGTTATGATAAAAATAAAAAAATCAATCTATATTTACAAAATACATTGACAAAAAGTATTACCATTTTACATTAAATATTTAGTAACTTAAAGTAAATGGAATATAACTTGGCAGTTTACAAATACCTATTTATAATGTAAATGGTTCACCGACCGTTATCTAAGAAATAAACATATCAATAATAAACACTCGACCGTGTTGACATCTCAAACTCATTTCCTCCTAACACGTTAATAAAGAATCAACAAACAAATTAATTAACTACCTAATTATGTTATATTTACTTAAGATAAAATATATTAAGTTGTAAAATGACATTGATTATTTAAAGTCATTTTGGTTTTAGTTCAGTCTTTTTATATTTAACTAGTGGGCGCGCGCGGCTTCGCCCGCTTATTTGGACACTTATGGGTGAATTCTAAAAAAACCACGAAACACGTGTTCAATAAAATCTTTTTAACAGTCTGAATTAATATTTAAAAAAAAAATCGGTGGTCATTTAAAGATTTTTCCATACAAATTTTCAATCCCTTATTTGCACCCTTAGGGGGTGAATTCTAAAAAACCATGAAACACGTGTTCAATGAAATGTTTTTAAGAGTCTGAATTTCAAATTTTAGAAAAATCGGTGCCGATTTAAAAAAAAATCCATACAAACTTTCAACTCCTATTAGTAAATTCATATTTGCCATTTTGTTTAATGAATGAAACGAATGAATGAATAACTTATTATTTTTATCGATATTTTTTTCGTAGCATCGTCAAAATTTTGGTTCGATTTTTAATTTAATGGAGCTAAATGCTACAATTTTTATATTTACATAGTAAATATTTTGCATAACTTTCACATTATATGATTAATGTAATGCTAATAAAATCCTTAAATATACAAAACACAATATGTGTACAATTCGTATCATATTGTTTCTTTATTACGTCTTGCCTACAGTATAATCCTTTATTTTGTGACAGATAAGAAAAGTATTCAAACTTAACATAAATAGTTATGTCTAAAAAAATGTATTCAATATGGATTGTTGCTAAGTGTTTACTATTCTAATTATTTTACTGTTTGTTTTTAAGATTTTCATCACGAGTGTTTTAGCTGGTCACGCAATAATTTGCTGCTTTTACAATTTTTATTTGTATGTAATTAAATGCAAATAAGAATAGAAAAAGAAACATTTATTAATAGAAAAATAAAGTTAATCAATATTTTTAGAGACCCGTTGCTTGCTCCGGATAATAATATAAAAAAATAAGTTTGATTTTATCAACTAGCCTATCACTATTTGGTTCTTAAAATTATTATAAAATGTACCTACGTATTGTATGTCTTCTCTTTATTTTTTTAATTATGTATTACTCTCCATTCATTTCATTAAAGAATAGAATATGAAATTGAACTTAACGTAATGAAATCTTTACATTTGTGGTGCACACAGATCGATAATATATTAAATATCAATAGATGAATCGAGATATTTCTTTATTTTAGGTAACCAATATAAATAATATTTTGTTTGATTATAACATGATTATTACAGCAGTCCAAAACGAACGAGACAGAATAAACTGTAGAAGGCCGTCCTACGAGGAGCCCACCCAGGCCAACGGGCTGTCAGTCGTGTCACTTCTTAACGCTGAACTACTTAGCAGAAAAGTTATTGATGAAGTAAGTAAATATTACAAATTTGTTCATAGTTACTCATTTTTCAGGTTGCGTAACTCAAAACAGAAAATAAAAACCTTTCTTATAGAATTACTTTGTTTTCTATTTGTATGTCTGTCGGTCTATCTATTAAGGCAAGTTTTCTCAAGACCGCGTAGAGTTCTTAAAGCTTTTAAGATATTTTATAGTATTATTTTTTGCCGAATTTTCTATAAAAAATGCCGTGTAGTCAAAACGTATATGGGACTTCCCGTTGACCTAGAAATATGAAGGTTGGCAGCAAGTGAGAACTTACTGTACAAATAAAGCAAAAAATATTTACAAATCCATATCTGTAGTTTATTTCATACAAAATAAGTGCATACGCCCGAAAACTTTGATTTGTCAACTTTTAAAGCTCGAAATATGTACAGAACCTTCAGTGGGCGAGTCCAATTCGCACTTGTCCGGATTTTTCTTATTTGTTTTTTGAGTTAATGTAGTAGTTGATTATTCCAATATATAATGCGATCTAAAGTCAAAGCCATTGGTTAGTTACTAACGATTGCAAATTAATTATTATTATTTATCACAAATATTTTCTATATAAATTAAATATGCACAATAGCAGTATATTATAATCTTGAAAAACCGATTTATAATTGAGTCATTAACGTCAATCTATTATTATCTTTTGCGACAAGAAAGCGTAATATAATTGATATTATAATATTGTAATAAATCCACTTTTTATAACGTCTTATTACCAATACATAATATACTGAGTTTTACCTCTTTACTACATATGTAACCTTTATATGCATTTATTATTGAGGCCAGTCGTGGCGCAGCGGCACAAAGTGTTACTGTAAAACCGACTGGTTGTGGGTTCGATCTCCACTCGAGGAGATGAAATATTTACTAAAATTTATATTTCATATCTTCGTTCTGGTGTCGAGGACAAGCGCGGCGTTGAGTTCTGCCACTCAACACGCAATGCCTCCAGAATACGGCAGGAAGTGGGGAACGGAGTGTCTTAACACTAGGTTCCCTGCAGTGTGCGGGATACAGCGTGTAGCTGATATGTATATGCATTTTATTTGGCTTTTTAGTGCCATTGTATCCCCGCATACAGCAGTGTAGGCAGAGGGAACTAGTGTTAAGACACTCCGTTCCCCATTTTCCGTCGAATTCTGGAGGCATTGCGTTTCGCCTAGACACCAGAAGGAAGAAAATTAAAATAAATTAATTTTACTATTACTTATTTTTTTTTTAATGTTTAACTATCAAACTTCGAAATCGTGCTATTACGAATACAAGTCTCGTGACTCATTCATTTTATTATGATTATATCATATAAAAATTATAGACAGCTGAAGTAGGTACATTATGGAAAAATATGACTAAGATAATGTTTTTTTTTCAAGCCATGTATTAAGATTTAATGATAAAAATGATACTATAGGAGATTATTATTAATAGGTAGATATGTGCATTTATAATTGTACTTAAATTAGTGGACCGATAGTCAATTATTATATAATTTATCAATTTATAAATTAAATTTCTAAATGTTTAATTTGTATTGTTTTCTTATCTATTAAAACAAAAAAAAAAGGATAATTTACACTTAATTAAAACTTAATATTATTATTAAACATTTTTTTTAGGTTGTATATTTGATTGCCACTTGAGAAAAATGAAATATTTAATATTTTCATTTCCTCGTTCTGGTAAGCAGGCAAAACGCGGCGTTGAGTTCCGCCACTCAACACGCAATGCCTCCAGAATTAGGCGGAAAGTTGGGAGAAGGCAGAAGTGTCTTAATGAGAATGGAGTGTCTTAATAGTAGGTTCCCAAGTTCCCTCTTCATTTCCTGCGTGCTACAGCATGAAGGATTTGTTTTATTAAAAATGAATTATGCTTTTTAGCTTGACATTGTGATGTGAAATGCTTGAAAGTAGTGTAAACTTTTAAGCATTTCATATCGTTACCTACAATTGAGTTTAAATTGTGAAATATGTTTATATTATAATGTTTACTCATTAAATGGCTGTTTTACATAATGTAACAAGTTTTTTGTTCATTATTCTTATGTAAGATTCATTTAATTTTTCAAGGATACCACAAGCTAGTTTATCGACCTTGTATTTAGTTGTTTGTATAATAAATTATACACAATCACAAATTACAAATATATACATACAATGCATAACGTTAAAGTTTAATGTTGTATAGAATTTCAAATTGGGAGACTTATAAGGATATTTTTTTTATATTTTAAAGGTTTAAGTTACTTCTAAACATCTCATTTAAAATATGTTTATCTAAGTTTACTTTTGTTTTCTTTTTAATTTTATTAGCTTGGTCTGGCTCTGGATTATTCGGTGAATATTATTATTGTTTTTTTTTATTTATATTTATTTTCAAATTATGAAAGATCTCTTACTAAGTTTGTCCATTTTCCTTCTGAAAAGGGCAAATTAACATATCTTCAATTTATATTGCCACAATTGTGGATATGATTTTTATATAATTAAAGTGAAATAGATATATTAAAAAATATAAAAACCACTCAACACTCAATACATCCAGAACTCGGAGGACAGTGAGAAACAGAAGTGTCTTAATGGGAACATAGTGTCTTAACGCTAGTTTTGCAAGGTGCCTCTGCTATGTACGGAATACAGTGTGAAGTGATACCTCACTTGAACTAACGGCATTAATACCAAATTTTGCCCTCCTTTAAAGACTATTAGGATTTAGGATTTAACCCCAAATGTATAGTTTTCCTAAACTGTACTTACTACCTGTAGATGCTAGTTGTCAAATTCCATAATTTTTTTTCGATATAAACGGCCACATCTTTTTTAAAGTAAATATAGAAATACGATTTTTTCAGGAAATCATTGGACCGTAGATTTAAGTATATGATTTAAATTTCTACTCGATATCTTCAAGCGTTCCTGACATAAGTACTTTTGACAAACAGACAGACAGACAGACTGATGGACAACAAAGTGATCTTATAAGGGTTCCTTTTCTCCTTAAAAAGTACGGAACCCTAAAAATGAAACATTTTTACATAGACATGTTTACTTTTCCAGACTAACAACGTCACAGATGCAGAAATCAACAACAGAAAGTTGGCAAAGATCAACGACGTGTGCGACTCCATTAAACAGCAACTACTGATTTTAGTTGAGTGGGCGAAATACATACCCGCCTTCACCGAACTCCATTTGGATGATCAGGTATTATTTAATAATTAAATTGCTTCAATTTTTTTTCAGCTTTACGTTGTATCCTGCATGTAGCAGGGTAAGCAGGGGGAGAATAGTGTTAACACACTCCGTCCCGTTTAAAACTCCTCTGTTCGTCACTTTCATCAGATGTTGGAGACATTGCGTGCTGAGTCGCGGAACTCAACGTCGCGCTTTGCCCCGAATCAATTAATACAATATTCTGACTTTAAACGTAATCTAAATTAAAAGTTAATATTCATGCAAAACAAGGGAATTCAAAATTGTCTGTTAGTGATACTTATAAATATTCCAATGCATATAATATGTACATAGTATGTATGTACATGTTATAAACCATTTAAGAATAATTATAATGTTTCGATACGCATATGGATTTGGGTTAAAGGTGGAAATGTCATTTAATCCTGAAATAAAGATGTAAATTAAAATAGACATTATAAACCACACTTAGTTTGTAATTTTTCAGGTAGTTTCTCGCTGTATCCCGCACACACCAGGGTAGGCAGAGGGAACCTAGTGTTTAGATACTCCGTTCCCCACTTTCTGCTGATTTCTGAAGGCATTTCGTGTTGAGTGGTAGACTCAACACCGCGCTTTGCCTCGACACCAGAGCGAAGAAATGGAAATATAGTAAATATTTAATCTCCTCGAGTGGGGATCGAATCCACAACCAGGTTTTACAGTCACACTTTATGCCGCTGCGCCATGTCTGGCCTCATTGTAAATTTTCGTTCTATATAATTTATTTATTGATAGACTAACTTAGCTTAGACGTGGCGTTGAGGTGCAAGCGTGTGACTGTAAGCACGATGGGTTGTGAGTTCGTTTCCCACTCGAGGAGGTAATACAACTTATTGTTGTATTATAGCCAGACTACATAAAATCTTTACATAAATAGATGTGCTATTCAGATTTATGTATACACTATATAATTATAAATTTTTTATCTAATTCTGTTTAGTTTAGTGTAGTTTTGGCATCGAAAGAAACAAGTATCCGTCTATCAGATTTTTTTTTTCAGATAGTTATTAACTCAATTTTAACTTTTTTTAAGGTGGCGCTATTACGTGCTCACGCTGGCGAGCACCTACTGCTGGGATGCGCGAGGCGTTCCCTTCATCTAAACGACGTGTTGTTGCTGGGCAACAACTGCATTATTGCCAAACATCATATTGGTATGTGGCATACAAACATAGTACAGTACTGCCAACGAGTCGTGGCCGCTCTGAAGTTAGCCGTAGGTGGCTGCGTAGATTTCATTTTAGGATATTTTTTTTATTTTAGCCTAATTTTAAAAGTGGCCACGACACTTCGGCTGTACTGTGATGTATGTAATTGGTTTAAGGAATAAACGAATGAAAATAACTATCGATCATTTCGTAAAACTTATTTGTATATAGTGTGAGTTACAAATAATTACAGTTATAAATTAACTCAATCTCTTGCAGTTTTATTATATTTATAGATTAGTTTTATAACTTTCTTAAAAACGCTGCGCTTTGTCTTTTTATCGGAGCGAGCAAAATAAAAATAATTAATTCTCGGAATGCAAATCGAACTCACAGACGTCGCTTACAGTCAGATCTCTGTCCTACTGCGCACCGACCACCTGTATATAAAAATACTTGCTTTCTCCTTAAACTTATTGTTATGTTATAATCAAATTATACAAAATTTTGACTTGAAACTGTATTAAACTGTAAAGTTTTCCCTAAATCCGTTCAGTAATTTTTGTGTGAAAATGGAACGAACATGCAACCTCACAAACTTTCATATTTACAATATTTTTAATTATATCTAATAACGAAGCCAGTCGTGGCGCAGACCGACTGGTTGTGGATTCGATCCCCACTCGAGGAGATGAAATATTTACTTAAATTTATGTTTCCATTTCTTCGCTCTGGTGTCGAGCAAAGCGCGGCGTTGAGTTCTGCCACTCAACACACAATGCCTCCAGAATTCGGCAGAAAGTGGGGAACAGAGTGTCTTAACACTAGGTTCCCTCTGCCTACCCTGCTGTGCGCGGGATACAGCGTGAAGCTTATTTATTTAATAATTACTTACTAGTAATAGTAATTAGTGATATAAAAAT
Source organism: Heliconius erato x Heliconius himera (assembly GCA_013421005.1). NCBI lineage: Eukaryota > Metazoa > Arthropoda > Insecta > Lepidoptera > Nymphalidae > Heliconius > Heliconius erato x Heliconius himera. The sequence continues at coordinate 13,192 of JAATLQ010037850.1, read as the reverse complement.
AATAATTAAAAAAAATATAATGCAGATGGTAGAATGGATATCGACATAAGCATGATCGGCATCCGCGTGATGGACGAGATAGTGAAGCCGCTCCGGGAGATCGACATCGACGACACGGAGTTCGCGTGCCTCAAGGCCATCGTATTTTTTGATCCCAGTTAGTACTGATTCTGTTTAGTTATTTATTTTATTTTTTGTTTTGGTCATTATAAATCTGTTTTATGTTATTTTTAGTTTATGACGCGGTGTTGAGTTTCGCGTTAATAAATCGAGCGACAAATGCGAAGCGAAGTGTCTTAACTCAAGGTTGCCTCTGCTTTTTCTGTTAATGGGGAAAGCGAAATAAAATTTCTTAACTCGTCATACTTTGTTGGTACCACTTGTGTCGACTATCAGATTATGTAAAAAAAATATGTTATAACTTTTATGTGGTTTAATTTATGCCATTAAATATTACAGTGCGGCTGAAGAGTCGTGGTTACCTTGCAGTTAGATTTCGTGACAATTTTGCGCATTGTACAGTCGGAAAGAAAAAAATATTAAAAAAAACAGTAAAATAACCCAAAATCAAAACATTTGCAGCTAACTTCAGTCCACAACTGAACTCATCAACCGTACTGTAAAATTATTATTTACTCTACAGCCGGAATATAGCGTAAATCTAAAAAAGAAAAACTGATCCACAGATGCAAAAGGGCTCTCCCAGCCGCAAAAAATAAAACAACTGCGTTACCAAATCCAAATCAACCTGGAGGACTACATCAGCGACCGGCAGTACGACGGGCGCGGCCGCTTCGGCGAGCTGCTGCTGTGCCTCCCGCCGCTGCAGAGCATCACGTGGCAGATGATCGAGCAGATACAGTTCGCCAAGCTCTTCGGGGTGGCGCACGTCGACAGCCTCTTGCAGGAGATGTTGCTCGGCGGTTGGTATTGTTATTTTTTTTTACATTTATGCTTATAGCAGGGTAGGAAAGGAACCTTCACTAGGTTCCCTAAGTCACTGTGTGTTGTTGTGGTGTTGAGTGGCGGAACCCAACGCCGCGCATTGTTTTTTCAAGAGATAAGAAATGAAAATAATTCTTTCCTCCGATTGGGAATCGTTTCACAATGTTTACAGTCACACGCTGTGTCACGACGGCTTTTATTTAATTTTATGGTGTTCTATAAATATGAGACACTAGGTTCCCTTCGTCTACCCTGCTGTATGTAGAGTACAAAAAAATAAATAAAATAATCTGTACCTTTGCGTCGTTTATTGGGAAATAAATGAATCAATAGTAAAAAAACCTACATTCAAATCTGCTTATCATGCTGATCTACTGCTGACTTCGGCCACGACTCATCGCTGGTAGTATACATGCGTGAGGATACAAAAAATCACCTTGTCGTAAAGTAAATTAACTTATACAGCTGGCAGCGAGCCTTGCAGAGATCATTGGTGAAGGCCTATGCCCACATATGGCCATTATAAGACAGAGATTACACATTCTAGCATCTAGATTCAAAACCATCGATTTATATTATGCAAAAAAATTAACAAATAACTACAACATAGGCGCGTCAACAGAAGCTACCGTAGAGGAGGGGGGCGCGGCCACGGGCGGGGAGGGCGCCCCGGGGGAGGGGGAGGGGGGTGCGGGGGGCTCCACGCCGCCGCTGGTGCCGCAGCTGCCGCCCGCGGTGTTCGACGCCACCTTCAAACAGGAGCCTAATATGTGAGTGACACAATCTACTTCAAAAGTGTCATTGTCACGAATTGAAAGTCCGCAAATTATTGATTAATCAATGATTTACGGACTACACATATACATTTATTATAGAACGTCGTGGTGCATTGACACAAGGATGTGACTGTAATGCGATGGTTGTAGGTTCGATCCCCACTCACGAAAATCAATTATTGTTTATTAATATTTTCATTTCTTCGCTCTGGCACCAATGTAAAAGCCCGGCATTGAGCTATGCCAATCAATACGCAACACCTTAAAAATGTCGACGGAAAGCGGGCAACGGAGTGTCTTAACACTCGGTTTCCTCTGTTTACTGTATAAAGTTGATTTATATTTTAAAGAACATTATACGTGAATTCAATTCAATATTAATAAATATTGTTTTTAATTAGGAGTCCCGAACACCCGTCTCGAGTGATGAAGCCGTCTGATATTACACTATTATAACTTGATGACAATAATTAAAATAATTTTAATCATGTGTTTTTTACATACGTACCATATAAGAAAAAAAGTAGTTGATAACATTTTTTCTATTATTACTACCAATCAAACAGATAATAATCAGCTTATTTTAAAAATATATATATGTTTTTTAAATATGAATTTTGACATATTGCAACATTCACAACTAATAATTCATACATATGACATTGATATAAACTAATGTCTACTTATTGTATATAAAATATAGTATTATAGTACATTAATGTTATTTTGTGATTGCAGGCAGCTGTGCTGAAGCCTTGCAAGTAAATAAACTTACATAAATCAATGAAATAGATAGATGTAAAGGAATATTATACTATAAAAATTATATTTTGATATAAAAATAAATATAGACGTTAAAAATATTTTGTATGTTCATGTGTAAAATGTATGATGTTATAGTTAAAAAGACCAAAATTGCAATGTTTATTAAGTATTAAGCGAAAAACTAAGTGCAATTATTAATTATTATACATGGGCCGTGTGTGGCCGATTCGTCAACATTCTATATTGTTTTTTAAAATTTTAAATTATTAATTGTTAATTAAATTTAAAAAATACGATTAAATACTACAAGCCTATATAATAATACTACAATGAAACCACGAAACTTTATATCTTCATTTTTTAAAAATAAGGTATGATTGAAAACTATAAATAGTTGCTTATATTTGTTTAATGGATTTATTATATAAAATATAAATATAAGTCAAATAAATACAGCAATACCAATATTTAACAGACACATAAATCAAAAAGAACGAGATCGTTTTGCTGTAATATAAAGTCCTACACACCAAAAGGATGCATATAGGCTTGATTTTTTTTAAATTATAAATAAGGTTAATATATTTAAAAAAAAAATAAAAAAGGCATTCGCAATGATTGATCAATTGTAGAATATTTACATTGTAAAAGCCAAAATTTTGTTTTTTATTAATTTTTAGTTACCATTAAAGTTGAGGTGACGGTTATGAATTCGTTGTGTTATTGTTGATTTAATACGATTCGATACTACTTGCCTATAAGAATGTTTGTTATAGTTTTTTTTTTATTAATTTTTAAGTTAGAAATAGATTTAATTTTCTCTTTTTTTTACTACTACTTGTTGTAGACTGATTGTAACGGCAAATGTGTTTTTAGTTAGTTGTCTTAGTATTAATGTACTATAGTCGTACTAGGGATGGGCGATTTTTGATTGTATTTACTTTTATGACGATATTTTAATATAAGAAATATTTATATACAACAAAAATTTTTTTTTTGCATGTTTTATTAAAAAAAGTACATTTTTATATTTGTTTCGAACAAAGCACAAAGTATATTTAAATAAATATTAATATTTTATACAAGAATATACCCCAATTTTTATATAAAACTTTAAAAAATATACTACAAATTAGAAAAAAAATTAAATCATCACTATCGCCCACTGTTGGTACCACAGTTAATGCTCAATGTATTCAATATGTCGGTAAGGGTGGTATCACACGAGCCAAACGGTGAAAGTATTTAGTCAGTAATGGGTTTGTCTGTAGACTTACAGTGTAATAGGTGCCTTATTTTCTTAGAGGTGTATTTTTACGTACATACCATGTTATGAAATGTTTTTTAGACTATATTTAAAAATTAAATAATCTGTTACAATACATGTGTTTTTATTTTCCCTTTTTGTTGCTTCATATAAAATAAGATTTAAAAAATAGTACATCGAGTTAACACTGAAAAATTCCAATAATTATTATAAATATATAATATACAATAACGATCGAAACAGTTAAAAGCTGTTATAGCAAAGCTTAATATTTAAATAAATTATTTATTAAATAAATATACATAGAATATTTAAGTTTAAGGCTTTTCTTTCACATCCATGTATCCTTTTCTTCGATTGCTTCTGTTCTTGCAATATAAATATATAACTGATATCGCCGATACTGCAGACATAACCAATAGTGGGAAGTATACTGGCAACATATTGAGAAAAAATGAGAAATTCCCTTTTTTGTTGGGAAGTTAATCAATTCTCTAAATAAATGTTTTATTATATTTTAATAGCTATGATATAAATTATTTGTTATAGTTATGTTTTCAAATGACAGAAAAATAAAAAGAAGTCAATGTGACAAATGTTATTCTATCAGTTTTTTTTATAAAATCTGTTTTTTACATCATGTTACCAAAAATATTCAGCCTAGATTAAATACAGTATTTTCTAAAAAACAACTTTAAATAAATATTTTAATTTTATTGATATATTTTGAAATTTACTTAATAATTTATTTAATTCGATATGGATCAACTTAAATAAATTACCAAAATATAACTTTTCCTGGGTGAACCATATTTTACTATTCTCTTTTATTGAGTATGAGACATTCTTAATGATAAAAAAGCAGATATTTATTTACTTTTTAAATCCTGTTACAATTTTTTTATTTGTTTTGTTAGACTTCAAATTATAGACATTTGTAATTCTACTTATTTAGAAAACGTATACAAAATTTTAGAACGCAGCGGGACTCGAACCCGCGCCTCCTGGAAACCGACCAGGAGGCGCGGGTTCAAGTCCCGCTGCGTTCAAATTTTTATACGTTTTCTAAATAAGTATTTTTCTTTCGTAAGTGTGGAATAACACTTTAAAAATGTTTAAAAATATTCGTAATTCTATATAATAATTTCAAACGCATACCGAAATAAAAAACTATTCATATAGGTATTTTATTAAAAAATTGCTCTCATAAAGTCTAATTAGTATAAGTGTGACCTTTTTGCGTAGAACGGTCGTTAGATAACCTTATCGCGTCGTAAGACTATGAGATGATTTTAAGTGATATAAATAGTTATGTATAATTAATTTATTTGTTACACGTTTACATTATAACCTCACACTCCGGCCCTTCCTATCAGTTTAGATATTTTTTAAATAATTTTATTTTAATAATTAATATATAATAGAATATATTATTTTCTTCTTTGCGGCGTTGAGCCGCCACTCTACTAACTCCATACCTACCCTAGTGCATGCAGGACACAGCATGAAGTTGAAAAAAAAAATTAAGTGTCTGAAGCTTTTTGTTCATATTAATATATGAAACGTAGTCGCTTATAAAATCCTAAACGACTAGAAATATACGCAGTTTTAAAGTTTAAAATGTGTGGCCACGCTGGTTTTTTCTCCGAGTACCAACCTAACTTGTCTTATCTTTTGTTACCTGTATTAGCTCCTCCAAGGCTTCTACTACTTCAATTAATACTTAAAATTTTTAAGGTAATCCATCAATGAAAATTTAAGTATTCAGGAACACTTGAATGTCCACAATTTTATATAAATACTCCTAATTTTCCATCTGAAGTTAGAGTTTAGCTGTAAACATAACTTTTCGAGCAAATTAGTAAAATTTGTGGAGTGGGCACCAGACTATTCTGCGGTGGGTTCGACCCCCGGCCCCATCCCTATTCCTACGCCCCCGTCTATTTATCAAATGTCAATAACTAAATATTTTCTTATGACACCACATGTTAATCATCACTATTATTACGCTTCAACCCTTGAGGTATAAACCGAAGAATATCATGTGGAACACGTGTTGAACTACTATAGTTCAATATGCAGCAAAATTTTATTTATAGTTCACATGTATTTATAATGAACGCGAGTTTATCTCTTACAACAAAGTATTGTATATAAGTAATAAGCTTCACCAGACTCGTTTTACAATTCAAGATTTGATGATTGTATTCAGACAGTTTAGAAGTAATGTGTTAAACTTCAAACAGTTTTTCTTAAGAAATAATAAAAATCGCACACAGCAAGGTAGGCAGAGGGAACCTAGTGTTAAGACACTCCGTTCTCCACTTTCCGCGGAATACTGGAGGCATTGCGTGCTGAGTGGCGGAACTCAACGCCGCTCTTTGCCTCGACACCAGAACGAAGAAATGAAAATATAAATGTAAATAATAATAATAATTTCATCTCCTTGAGTCCACTCGATCGAACCCACAACAAGTCGATTTTACAGTCAACTTTGTACCTCTGCGCAACGACAGGCCTCAAGAAAGTATTATCAAACCCCAATACTGATTATCTTAATTTAGAAAATTCTGGTAAATCTATGTATTTTCCATGTCTGGTTGAGAGACAACTGTTAGTGAGAACAAAGTTTTGATCACACGGCAAAAAGTAGAATCATTGACTGGGGCCGATTCAATTTAAATATAAAACCTAAAGACATCCTTAAAGATAAATATACTGTGCAAGTGATTTGGGAGGACGATCAGACCGAAATATTTGAATGAAATTTGGAGATAGCAAATTTGATTTAAATTTATTAACATATCGGAGGCAGACTCATTTCCTTTTCGGATGCGATTTAAAATTATACAATTTATTTCTTACTAACACCCGCTTTTTGTTTGTACTACACAATTTTTATTTCATCTGAATATTTTTTTATTTTTTATTATTATTATTATTATTGACGGATGGACGGCTTGACTCTTTAGCTTTGCGTAGAGACGTCTCCTCGCTGTGCGTTCTCTACCGCATTTAGCATAGGGAGTGTTCTGAAAAACTGTTTCACCTGTTACCTGCCGCCGAATTTTCCAACCGTACAGTACGTCACTAGCACAATCTAAAATATCATCCACACCACCTGGATACGTGGCAATGCACTACTGTGCGGTTTCGTAGGAAATTCCTTCCACGCGCCACGGAACTGTGGAATGGCCTACCCGCGGCAGTGTTTCCAGGTCCATATGACATGGGTACCTTCAAAAAGCGCGTCTATCTCCACCTTAAAGGCCGGCAACGCACCTGTAGCTCCTCTGGTGTTGCACGGGGCCGTGGGCGGCGGTAATCACTTACCATCAGGTGACCCGAACGCTTGTTTGCCTTGCCCTTTCCCAAAAAAATCCCTAGAAGCCCAATCTATGACAATTTGCCGTATATCACGGTGAAATATCGATGTGTGTCATTTTGATGTAGTACAATTGGACTTTGTGTAACTTAAGCAATTGTTTTGAATTTCTTATTATTGTGATTTGAGTTAATTATTTTATTTAGCGACATTTCTCATTTCATATAATATTTTTACGTTGAATATAAGAGAAAGTCCTGCTAAATAGCTAAATCACGCCAAAATAGCTTCAATTTTTGAAAATAATCACGATTATTCTCCACTGGATTCAGACTTCGAGAAAGAAGATTATGTAGTTAAAAATGATGTCAGGAGTGATAAGGAAGGCGATAGTCACATTGAAGATAGAAGCCAAGAGGTCTTTAAAATCAGCGATTCTTGCGACCAGATATGTCCAGTAACAAGAAGACTAATAAATATGTGGCCAATGGAGGAATCTTATGCGATATCAAATATCGCTTTTGTGAACTTCTGTATCATATACTGTCACTAATAATATGAATGAATGCGAAAAAGTCAAAGTCGGTGCCAATAATACAAACAGGCTTAGTAATTTGATATTGTAGTAAGGTTGTTGTAGCATTAGCTTGATACCGACTTCAAAATTATAAAATCTTTCTATAATTTTTTTTTTAACAAATTCAAAGTACTATTGCTTTATGTTAAGTAAATTATTTTTATACTTTTTAGTTTGTTTGAAATCGTTTTATTTTTTGTTAAAAATTAATTTATTGTTAACAACCATCATATTCAAGATGTTTTCTAAAGCCATTCTTTTACCGAGAATTTTACCAGCGTAATTTAGAAAAGGATGTCTTATGCACAGCTCCTATTGGACTTACATTTAAACTGTAACCATTCGGACATAATTAAAAATATTACTGTTTTTATGTTAAATTTATTATTTACGTTTTACTTTAGTATTAAAATGACTAATATGCCTTTCTGACGTAATTAATGTTTAATAAATAATAATTCAACAATATATATTATGCGTTATAAAGATTCGTAAACCGACCTGGTCGGTTCCAGGAGGCGCGGGCTGGAGTCCCGCTACGTCCAAATTTTAAAGTCTAAGATGATATACTATGTCATTTTACCCTATAGGTATGTCGTCTTACACCGGTCGACCTAAGTGCGATTTATGTTTGTTTTTTAATTTTATGTTGCTTTGATTGTTCTGAAACTAAAATACTTTCGTTGATTATGATATATATGACAATATACACAATATCTCACATGACTTCATTTATTTCAAATACTTGTCTTGAAAGAAAAAGTATGTCATCTTAAGCACAACTCCCCTACTTTGGCGCCATAATAAGAAAACACAATAAACAATCGTATAAAAATGACAGATTCCAAATTTAAAAATAATATTTTTTTTATTTTTAACAGTATTGATGGCCAGACTAAGTAGATAATCTATACAAATAAAAAAATGTTTAACACAAATAGTAAAAATTATTAAAATAAAATTCAGATTAAGAAACAAATAACTATGTAGTTCAAGCGGGTGACGCCGCGAGCGAGTCGCTAGTACTAAATATACGCGATTGATCCGGTCAAATAGTCTCATTTAAAATTAATAATATACAATATAATAATTTAATATAAAATGACCTTAATTTTATCTTAACATTAAAGTGTTTTCCCAAAATATATTTATGACGTCAAGTGTCATTCAAACCAAACAAAGTATTTTATTTGCGAACAAATATATTTACAAGTCTTACTCATTCCAAGTTCACGGATACACTGTCGCGTCACAGATGAATGTTATCAATGCTTAAAACTGAAACAATTGCTAATAATATATACTAAACATAATTCCTTGCTTAGTCTTTTAAATATATATGTATTAATTTATTTTTTATAGAAAAATAATAGTTCGTTACATTGAAAAATTATGGCTGTTGGTTAAATGAAATATCGTTAACCATGTTGTATAAAATTATACTTCTTAACTTAAATTATTTAAATAAAGATAACATACATATTTATCACCGACTAATAAAAAAAAATCAATTGAGTTACTATACACTATACATATATGTAAATGTTGTGAAACTTGATAGATGCTCGTGTAACGGTAATTGCGTTTTTTTTTTTTTTTTTCGAATGGACTTTAATGCTGTTGACCTGGAATGGTCTTGACAGCGTCACCGGGCTGGGAGGGGCGAGTGTAGCTCGCCCCTGTAATTGCGTATATTAAATTTTCTATCCCTGACATATTTATTTAAACAAATACAAAACAAAATATATATATATATATACAAATAAATAACTGTAAGCATGTTTTTATCATTATTTTGTATGAACCCGCCATTGGGTCACAGTACAATAGTACCAACATGACACACTCGAGGCCAGTCTAAATTCGATCTAATATGAATACAGTATTCGCATTCGCAGTCTGCGCGACGTTCGCGCGCACTCTGAGTGCGCCGTTTGGAATGGATTCTATACAGGACTTTATAGACGGCCATAGTATGAATATGAAAACGTTTTTCGAAGAGCAGAAAAACAACGTAGAAAAAGCATTCAACTCCAGTTACCAAGAAGCAATCCGATTAAAAGATTCGGTTAGCAATTACGTAGATGTGCAACAAAAGAAAATAACTTCAGATTTTAGCAATTATGTTGAAAGTGTCAAAGAGAGTGGGAGAAAAGTTGCCGATTCCTGGTCATACCTGCCGATAGAGGAACCTGGCGCCAGGATGCAAATCCCCGAGATGTTCTTATCAGTGCCGGGAGTTATTACGCGAAATGATTACTATTGTGAAACACACGTGGTACTATCACAAGGTTATTTGTTAAGTGTACATAGGATCGCCAGATCACGAAATTTCGGGGACGTATCGAGGAAAACTATTCTACTACAGCATGGTCTGTTTGGTAGTTCGGCTGATTGGATTTTAAACGGGCCCGAGAAAGCGTTAGCGTATGTTTTGGCGGACGCCGGCTACGATGTTTGGATGTCTAATGTCAGAGGTAATAAATATTCAAAGGAGCATGTAACATATAAAAGCGATTCAAAATCCTTTTGGAATTTCTCTTGGCACGACGTCGCGTTGTACGATATTCCGGCGGTGATAGATTATATAATAAAAATTAAAGGCGAATGCGATATCACTTATATTGGCCATTCGATGGGAACGACTATTTTGTTTGCTATGTTGACATTAAGGCCCGAATATAATCAGATTTTAAAAGCAGGGTTTGCTCTGGCACCTGTTGCCTTCTTAACAAATCTTAAATCACCTTTAAAATCTCTCGCCCCGATTGCAACTAATGTGGCTTACATGGAGATGCTGTATGGTTCTCACGAGTTTTTACCAAAAGATTCAGTATTAGGTAGAATGACTAGTTCGTGCGAGGTAGACAACTTTGATTCTGTAGTATGCAAAAATGTGATATTCTACATTTGTGGTACTGATGAAAAACAATTTAATAAAGAACTCCTGCCTACATTTTTATCGAACCTTGGTACCGGCACTTCATGGAAAACTGCCGTACACTTCGCCCAAGAAGTTGTCGCGGGGGGAAAGTTTCAACAATTCGATTATGGAAAAACTGATAATAAGAGAGTATACGGCATCGAGACACCTCCCGAGTATGATCTTAGTAAAATCACTTTACCTATAAAACTGTTTTGGGCAGAAAACGACTTACTATCTAGTGAAGAAGACGTAAAACTTTTATACGAAAAGCTGCCCTCTTCTAAACAAATATATAAAATATCGGAACCAACATTCAATCATTTAGATTATTTGTGGGCAGTTGACGCCCCTACTTTAGTGAATCAAGAAATAATTAATTCATTAGAACAAGTTTATTCCTTGTAAATATTAATTTAAATATAAATCGCTAACGTTTCGTAAACCTCTCAATGTGATATACGTTTAACCTATTTATAACTTTTTATTTTTTTAATATATATCTTTTGTAGCTAAATAACCTAGTCTTTAATTTGCCTCCTTATGTTTAATGTAAAACAATAAAAATAAATAAACATACCTACATTCAGACAAATTAAAGGTTACACATTTAAAGCTTCAAAAAGTCAAATTTAGTTTAATCAAATAACTTAAAAAAGATTAAATGACCTTTGTATATTTATAAAATTTAATAACAAAAGATTAATATTTAAAATATATTTCAACCACTTTACATAAACAAAAAATATTTTAATTTATAGAGATATAAATTATACGTAAGAGAAAAATACTACTAAGCGTTGCCGATTTGCCGCTTGTCATTCTCAAGAAACATACTAAAACGAGAAAGGGAGAACATCGCCACCATTACCTACGATTCGATTTTGTGAATCAGGCGTGTGCGGCGTTATCGCTTTGATAGGTATGTCTGGTATTTGTCTTGGTATTTCTTTAGTTAACCTTATATAACCAAATAACAATAATAATGAACGCCATCGAACCGTGAGCGCTGCAGAAATAATATCAAATATTTACTTACTACTTTAAATGAAACCACAGTTTTAACTACTCTATAAAAACCTAATACAATTAAACGAAAGAGGTTTTTACAAAAATGAAAAAATGTTTTTTTTAACAAAATAATTTATAAAATTATCGTTGTAAAATAAAACGCCATTTGTCAAGAACGACGCGCGCAGTCACATACCTATCAAAGCGATAACGCCGCACACGCCTGATTCACAAAATCGAATCGTAGGTAATGGTGGCGATGTTCTCCCTTTCTCGTTTTAGTATGTTTCTTGAGAATGACAAGCGGCAAATCGGCAACGCTTAGTAGTATTTTTGTAGTAGTATGCGTTTACGCTATTGGTATCTGTGCGTCACACAAAATACAGATATGGATAAACATCGTGAAATGAAAAAAATACTACCTCTAAACTGTTGAGGAATCTTGATTTTGTTCTTTAGGTTTGAAATATTTTACCCATTATGCTATTCCCGTAAAAGGAGCGCAGACGCTTCCACCTGTATATGTATATATTGAATTTGTAGCATCTAACAAAATACCTTAATATATAATCTTGAAGCATGTTTCTTTAAGTGTTAAATAATCATTATTTATTATCTACATCCATTGATTATTAAAAAAAAAATACTACGTATAATTTACTCTTACGTATAATTTATATCTCTATAAATTAATATACTTTTTGTTTATATAAAGTGGTTTATATAAAATATATTTAAATTATTATTCTTTTGCTCTTAAATTTCAATCGAATAATCACATATACAAAGGTCATTTAATTTTTTTTATGTAATTTAATTAAACTAAATTTGACTTTTTAGAACGTTAAATGTGTAACCTTTAATTTATCTGAATGATATCTATATTTTTTATTTATTTTTATTGTTTAACATTATACATAAGGAGGCAAATTAAAAACTAGTTTATTTAGCTACAAAAAATATGTATTAAAAAAAAATTATAAACAGGTTAAAAGTATATCACATTGAGAGGTTTACGAAACCTTTGCGATTTATATTTAAACTAGCGGCTCGCCCACGGCTTCGCCCGCTTAAAATACGTGATTACTGATTTAATAAGCACAATCGATTGACAACTATAATGACTTCTAATATGATTTTTTTACGACATTATCGTCAAAGAATTTTTGATTGTTTTAAATAAAAAAATACGACCATTGTTGATGTTTGATATTTATAAAATATACATAAAGCTAATTATGTATTACACGTATATATTTTTGTAACTTTATGTTCTTTTTACCTATATAATATACGTCTCATCATAATTCTAAAACTCTGTTAAATGTGCTGATGTCAGTGAATAATTTAATTTAGGTTGTAGGATTCTTTGTAAAATAACTGTATTAATTGCATATTAACTCCTGTACAGTTTTTAAATTAGTTACATATATTATATGAACGAACCAACCAAAATATCTTTGTATTTACTTGATATTTCTTTCAAGATCGTTCTTTATCTCTGTGTTGAATTAAAATAAATTAAAATTAGCTTCACGCTGTATCCCGCACATAGCAGGGTAGGCAGAGGGAACCTAGTGTTAAGACACTCCGTTCCCCACTT
>JAATLQ010037849.1:39227-66579 GCA_013421005.1 Heliconius erato x Heliconius himera | reverse complement strand
GTAGGTAGTCTGTTGTTTATAATTTCTTTCGTTTAAGTTTTCTGTTGTTTGTGTCATTTGTTCAGGTGTGTATTTTTTTAAACAATTGGAACATTCTTATTGGAGCTACGAAAATGCGGGTTGCATTAAGGTTTCAATAATTTTCACATTAGTAATCTTAAGTGCTTTGCAAACATAGGTACATTATATGAATAATCCAGTAGTTAAAGCGGGCGAAGCCGCGAGCGGGTCGCTAGTGTATTAATAATTAGCTGAGACCAGATGTGCCGCAGGGGTACAAACGCGTGACTGTTAAACACGATAGGTTGTGGGCTCAACTACTCGAGGAAAATAAATATTTAGTATTTTCAATTCTTCTCTCTGGTGTCGAACCAAAGAGCGGCGTTGAGTTCTGCCACTCAACACACAATGCCGTGCTGCAAAAATCAGCACCACGCCACATCCCGCATGTAGAACACGGAGCACCTAGTATTTAAAACACTACTAATTTTGGAGGAATTGCGTTTTGGATGGCGGAAATCAGCGCCGCCCTTTGCTTCGACACCAGAGTGAAGAAACAAAAATATTAAATATTTCATTTACTCACAACCTGTCGCAAATTATATGAGTACTGCCTGTAAATATAGTTTTGTTTTTTAATTTAAGTATTGATAGACGTGCAAAGCCTTTATGTATATTATTCTGCAAATCAATATACGATCGCTCAATAAGCTCGCTCGGGCTAAATAGCGGGAAAATGCAGACTGGTTGATCAAATAATCCCAGATCATAAAGAAACTATTAACTATCCAATTTGTAATCAGTACTATAATTACTTCCACTCCTTTGAAATACTCGTGGTTACTTGATAATATTTCAAGTACTTGTGTAAAAAGAAGGAGGGCCACGTCAATGCCGGAGACGCTTCCACTACTCCTCTAATGCTATAGATGTCCATAATCGAACTTTCCATGGAGTGTCCATTGCCCTCTTGTTTTTTCTAATGAAATATTATTATTGTTTTTTTTATAGAATAAAAAACAAATATGCCAAGCTCGTGCTAGCATGAAATCATAATTTTTTTACACAAAGATAATATCGTCCATACAGACATATTGCTATTTTATCGATAAACCCGTTATTGTGTTTCAATAGCGTTTCAATACGCCGGGTATTTGCAGCGCTGGTCTACAGTTTATTTGCATAATGGAAAAATAATTGATAAAGTATATTTTTTGATTGGCTCAATGTTTATGGAGATAAGATTTAGATATAAAAATATGTTAATCTTAGGTAGTTTTACTTAGAAAGTATTTTTAGGAAAGATTTTAGGAAAGAAAATTTCTCTGAATACTTTTTACTATCCTGTCAAATAAAATCAGTACCGAAATGCTTTGCGGTTGGGTAGCATTTATTTACTCAATATTAGTAAAACGACTAATCTCGACTCGACTGGTTGTGGGTTCGATGCCCACTCGAGGAGATGAAATATTTACTTAAATTTATATTTCCATTTCTTCGCTCTTCCAGAATCCGGCAGAAAGTGGGGAACGGAGTGTCTTAACACTAGATTCCCTCTGCCTACCCTGCTGTGTACGGGATGCAGCGTGAAGCTGATTTGATTTGATTTTGACTAATCTATTTTGTTAGTGGTAGAAGTCTACTGACGTAATAGGACTTAACCAATATATGGAGCACGGAGCACAAAGATATACATGTTCGTATAGAAAAAATTGAGAGTAGATAATCATTTCTTCCATGCTTACTAATATTACAAGCAAAAAAAAACATTCCAGTAGAAAAACGAGATAAAAATTTCTTAAATATCTTACTTCAATAAAACTTTATACAGTAGCTAATCGTGAAATGAGAAATGTAATTTATGTAAGTATACCTCAGCAAGGATGATCCACGTAGCGTTCTATAAGTGATTGGACTCGCTATTACCTTAAAGAGTGGAGTATTAGCTCAGTAGATTATGTAATAAAAATGCATTTAATATTAAATGTATAATAAATACGCTATGACTAATAATTTTACTTCGATATAAGAATTTTTTCTTATAATTTTTTTCCATACAGCATCAATTGTAACAAAATAAAGTGAACATCTCGATTCCCTTGTATAGATAAATCAATTATGCTTGGTTAAATGACAATTCAAAACTATTAAAAATTTACAGACCTTACTTACGTTTATCGGACAAGTACGCGGCTTCGCCCGCTTGTATTATACGGATATTTATTAAATATATTTATGAAATTATTTTCAGTTTTCAATAGGATCGGTAAGGAAATGTAGCCTAAATAATCAAAATAAGCAACAAAAGAATAATAAGTCGGGAAAATTCTTACTATTAGAAAAAATACCTAATTTAAAATGAACAAAAATTATAAGTAAACGTAACCAAACAAAAGTATTAATTAAAAAAACTAAACAAAACCAGCTATATTAAAAGCTAAAAAATAAACATTTAAAAGTATTAAAAATTTAATTTAAAGAACAAAAACCTCGACTGCATAGTTTATTAGAATTAACAACCATGTGGTTGTAGAATAGGATAATATTTTCATTGTTTACATTGAAACAGTCATTTAATGTAAACCCCGTGTGTAGCGGCACCGAAAGCTATAATTTTTATATTTCATACTTTTAGTCAGATATTTCAACTGCACCCTGACAACTTTTATTATTTTAAGAAGTCTGAAAATTCTCTCTTCAATAATATCGGTATGATAGTTCTTTAATTTCCCAGTAACTTCAATTTAAATTAAAAGTTACTGTTTTTTCAATCAAACTCGATCGGAGGTTTAATTGGAATGGTTTTAATTAACTTGCTGGGAACTATTTCAAAGAATTTACAGTTAACGGTTTTTTATTAAAAATAATCAGTTTAATTTTATAGAATAAGTCGCCTTATATAGAAAATAATACAAGTACAATAATATAGTTCTTACTTAGGTATATATTCTATTTATAATTCATATTCGATTCGAAAACACTTCTAAACTGATTTCAACTTTTTATTTTTAGGAGAGTTTTTTGTAGCGATATAATTAAGCTCCATTTTTTTAATTTTTTAGGTTCCTGTATCTCAAAAGATAAAATTGGAAACCCTATAAAGGATCTATTTTGTTGGCTGTATCTACTATCTGGCTCTTAAGATTCCATTTTCTAGGAATACGTATAAGTGTTAAACTGAAAATATTATCCAATATTTAGACTTGTTAAAATTTGATGATTTCTTAAAAAAAACAGTTTAATTAAATTTTAACTGGGATGAAATCAAACTTCTAAGTCAACATAATTGAAAAATGTTTATGTTATTTATGCTTTGCATATTATAAATACACGCATCATTTTCTAGAACGTCAATGGGAAAAAAAATATAAACTTTCCTTTACTTTTACTTAATATTTTTATTACTTGCCAACCATCAGAACCTTATAAAAAAAATAATTAGAATGTTATGTTCCATTGACTATACATTGAGCTGTTTTGTAATGCGTAATAACTTTTGGTTAAGGTGCATAAATACAAAAGTCAGCTTCACGCTGTATCCCGCACACAGCAGGGTAGGCAGAGGAAACCTAGTGTTAACACACTACGTTCCCCACATTCTGCCGAATTCTGGAGGCATTGCGTGTTGAGTGGCAGAACTCAACGCCGCGGTTAACCTCGACACCAGAGCGAAGAAATGGAAATATAAATTTAAGTAAATATTTCATTTCCTCGAGTGGGGATCGAACCCACAACCAGTCGATTTTACAGTCACACCTTGTGCCGCTGCGCCACGACTGGCCTCAAACAAAAAGGTAAAAAAATTGTGCAGTAAAAATATCACAAAAGACCGCACTCGCATCTGCTTAAATATATACGACTCACGCTCGCACCTACGATAAAACGGTCTGGCAACTGGAATATCACCTTGTTGTAGTCCCTCAAGTGATATATATAAAATTCAGCTTTTATACTTTGGCAAAAATATTACGAAATTTATAGTATGACGAAAGTACACTTATCATTTATTAGGGTTTAGGTGTATCTCGCGGGGGGTTGAATCTGGGATGTCCCCCAACTAGATGGGGTGACGACATTCGCAAAGTAGCTGGCAACGGCTGGATACGAAGATCTGAATATCGAGCTCAACGGCGTACCATTAGAGAGGCCTATGGAGAGGAGTGGACAAGAACAGACTGGAATTTTTTATCATTCTATGATAATGATGTTGATATAAAAATATTATAATTTTATTTATTATGTAAAATTTTTTACATTACTGTATAGAATTGGTATAAAAATAATATTATGACTAAGATTTAATATATAAAAAAATATGTACTTACTTAAAGTACACTTGTAGGTACAATGGTTTTGTTAAGGACTATCGATAAAGACTTGAGAAATACGAGAAGATCATATACGAGACTTCACTACTTACTAGTTAACTTATCTATATAATTATAAAGTTGACAAAATTCTGACGTAGTTGACGTAATATGGAAATATCTGACTGCTGTAGGTTCAACTCCCACTTGAGGTACCATGTCATCTCCGGCAAATAAAAATATTTTATATGTTCCTATATAAGAAATCCGACAGGTTCTTATATATGAACATAGAAAATAATTCAATACTTCGTACATGTAGCTACGCTTGATAAAGAAACTGAAGTGCCAATTTATTTATTAAAATTTGATTTAAATAATTTATCGATATTATAAAAACTATAAAGGAAAGACAAAATTGTACGGATCAAAATTTGCATGTTAACAAAATTTTGGCAAAGAGAATTGACGTCCGCAGAAATCTATAAAATTTGTCAAGAAGACAAGTTACAACTTCGAGGAGAGCTATAAACGACTGAAATCAAATTTACGAAAACTTTTTGAATTCACAATTTTAGAGAGATTTTATAGATATACCTACTTTGATAAATTCAAATGAAATCTCAGAAACTTTTCATAGTAGGTAATAAGAAAATATACACTTACGTATGAATCTTGAAGAGAACAAATAATTGTATTACAATTTGGAAAATTTATTACATTTTTTAGTATAAATAAGCATTTTCTATATAGATTTCTCAATTTTAACAAAGTTAAAAGCAGAGAATAATTTAATAATTAACAATTTTGTAAAAAAGTAATTACTAAATACAAAATAAATTAAAAAATATGTATATTTTTCTTCAATATACTATTATGTTTCTATTACATAGAAAAGATTTGTCTATATAACTTCTTGAAAGTTTAATTTAAATAGCATTTGCAAAAGCAAAAACCATTCAAGTGGGGCGAAGTAAGGTGGGGGGAATTCCCCCGATAAAAAAATAAAAGTACCTAACAAATCCCCTGAATTTACAAATTAGAATAATTGTAGCTACAATACATTTACTAAACTAAATATTAAGTTATATACATACAAATATATATTCAACTTATGGACCGGAGATTAATAAAGCGTTCAGATTGAAAACGCAGACGTCTCGAGGGATTATTTACGAATATACAAACTGAAGGCCCCACTGTAATCCTCAGAAAGCGCTCGCTAAAGTTAATCTATATTTGCATAGGAAACAGTATGAAATATATAATTCTCTGCAAAGCAAAAATTTTATATTGTTAAGAAACTCGTTTAAAATAGGATAGATAAAGAATCTTTCTCCGTATTTTCGAATGTAGAAGTATATAGACGATATGTGTATTTATCTTGTTTTTAAAAACGTTAACCGCTTTCGATTTCTAACAATATTTATATTATTATATTAAAAAAAGTTATCTCAACTTAAGAGTCTTTCAACATAATAATATACCTCATACTAGCGTTGCACGCGTCGCTTATCATGAAATATTCTATATTATAATACACTTCCTTTTGCCTGCGGCGTCGCCTTGCAAGTTGTAATAAATACAACGTAATGTACCTATATCTTCTGCATTTTTAAAGCAATACCTAAAAGGTACATTAAGTTAATAAAATAAATATAACACACACTGCTTACTATACATTTAATAATATATATGATACCGACAATCTGTATAACTTCGTTATAAAATATCTTTGTATTTATAAAGTGACATACAATTCGCATTTAATTATAACGCGTATTATTTATATGTGTTAACAGAATGTAAATTGAATAGTTTCAAGCTGTCATTTTTTTATTTTTACAAACGCACGTTTATGAACAAACTCTACAACAGTGAAAATTAATAAACACCATTCATTAAGAGAGAGAGAGAGAGAGATTTCTCTATTATTAAAATGACAGATGCCATTACAAAATATATCTGACCAAAACTCCTCACAATACCAAATCGAGAAAAAGCCAATCGTCACTAATTCACTTTATTTATCCCCCAAACTGTCACAGTCACTGTACAGACGTGATAGCCAATAGCTTTAGTTAGGTATGTACAGGCCGTTTATTTCAAGTTAATTTAATTAAATTCTGCCTCTCGTAATCGGCTTTACCTTACTCAATTTATTGAAGAACGATAAAAGTAATTTCTTTGAATATTCAACGCAGGATTTGTGTTATTATAATTATATATAAATACATTTCAACACAATACTTTTGAATACAGTTTCGAATTGAAGTTGTTCTTATCGAACTCTCTTACCATGTGTTATTCCTATTACTTTGTAAGTTTGGATGTACTTAGAGTTTTTTTCGTATTACTTGCTATATGCCCAGAATTTTATTTTATTTTTTTACTATTTTAATTTTAACTTGCAGTAGATAAATGTGACTAATGTTATAAGTGTTAAAGTTTACGTTTCAACGTAAAGATGTAATTATTCTTTTAGCTCTGGACTCTACTCAACGTCTACCAAAAATACGTAAGCGAAGTGAACCTAATGTATAGACACTCCGTTCATCAGTTATTACAAATCCAATTTTAGACATTGCTTACTTATTGTCGGAACACAGCGTCACGCTTTGTCTTACTTAAGTGGTAAAGTGAAAAAGAAATATTGTTAGTGTATGTATTTAATAATTTAATATGGCTTATATTTCGTATAAAAACTTTTTAGATCTCAAAACTCTTTACATTTGTTTGGCACTGCAGCGTAGCACCATTGTAAATTATTCATAAATATAAGATTCGCAGCGGCACGAGGTGTGACTGTAAAACCGACTGGTTGTGGGTTCAATCCCCACTCGAGGAGATGAAATATTTACTTAAATTTATATTTCCATTTCTTCGCTCTGGTGTCGAGGTTAGGCGCGGCGTTGAGTTCTGCCACTCATCACGCAATGCCTCCAGAATTCGACAGAAAGTGGGGAACGGAGTGTCTTAACACTAGGTTCCCTCTGCCTACCCTACTGTGTGCGGGATACAGCGTGAAGCTGATTTTTTATTTTTTTTATTTAATTATATTAGTTTTGTACGAAATGTGATTATTCGTTTATTTTTATGCATATCACACCATAATTACTTTACGGTAATACCAACATTTAATATTTAAAGATTATTATATATTTATCAATATTTGGCTAATATGTCGAAAAGTCGAATAGCTATGTATAAAGATAAGTATATCATTTTTTTTTACTGTTAAACACAGAAATTTAAATAATGTGAAACTTTCATAAACACTATCTGTGCTTCTATCAGAAACGCTGCAAAATCTTATATCATTCAGTCCTCGAGAAACACCTAGCTAATGAATCGATCGCTGCCACCGCCCTAACCACAGTGTACACAGCGTTAAGTAGGGTCGGATGTATATGTATATACATACGTACATATATATAGGTATAATGTACGGTAGAAGTGAGAAGATTTATGCTTAGCAGTTTTTTTCAAGCTTTCAAGCATTTTTATAGAGATTTCACAAATTTATTTTTGAAAAGATTAAAATGTTTGTGCGTTGGATACCGCTCATGTCTATAATTCGCGCGGAAAGAAGAGAAGCTGTGCTAGTGTGACTGCTGACCCCAGATTTTTACCTACCTTCTTATATGCAGGATACAGTGTGAAGGTGAGAAAAATATATCTAAGTACATATATTGTATAACTTTTATGTCCTAGTCCAAATAAGAACTAAAGATAGGATCATAATAAAAAATAAAAAATATATATATTATAGGAACCATAAAGTTAGGCCAAATTAAATTTTGTATTATTTTAATAAAATGTGAGACCGTTGTGGCGCAGGGGCACAAGGGTCCCATCGAACCCACAACCGTCGCGTGACAGTCGCTATAACGCGACGGTTGTGGGTCGACGATCTGCACTCGAGGAAATGAATTATTATTTCTAAATATTTTCGTATCTTCGCTCTGGCACCAAGGCAATAGTGCCGGCGTTGAGTTCCGCCACTCAACACGTATTGCTTTGAAAAATTCGACGGAAAGTGGGGAACGGAGTGTCTCAACTGTGAAGTTGATTTATTTTTTTTTTAACATTTTTTAAATAATTAAAAAATGTCATTGTTTGCAGTGTCCATTATCCTTTATAAACGCACATTGTATAATAATATTATAATAAAGATGGATATATTGTGCGCGTTATCGAGCACGCCCTGAGGTGAAACCGATAATGCAGTCATTACTGTGCTTTCATCCAGCGCCTGTTGTTCATTTATTACATTATTGGAAAATGATAGGAATTTTGTTTATGGATTCATATATGTACATAATAAATAAATAAATTAGCCAATAATATTTATTTATAATTTTTTTTATGGAAAAGACAAGGCAAACGAGCGTTTGGGTCACCGATGGTAAGTGACTACCGCCGCCCACGACCCCGTGCAACACCAGAGGAGCTACAGGTGCGTTGCCGGCCTTTAAGGTGGGTTGAGCGCCGGAGCCCGGCATTACCTGATGCGAAACGCAGTGGCATAAAGCCACTACTTAACGCCGGTTTTAAATGCTGGGGGTGGTAATGATCCGGCTGAGTTTGCCCATGCGTGTTGCCATTACTGGCGACATGACTCTACCACACGTACTTCAGTCGCCTCTTACGACCTACGACCACCAGTACCAGCATGATCCTATTCTAATATAAATATAATAACAAATAAATAATCATCCAATAAACAAAATAATATAATTGCTTCATGAAGCTAGTTTAAGAAAAGAAAGCCTGAAACCTTAAATCAATTGAAGCCACGACAACATAATGACTAATTAATTTATTTATAAAGATATCGAAATAAAAACTAACATATACAACCTACAAAATAAACACAAAAAACCTTGAAATTCGTACCTAAACAAATATAACAACTTGTGCTTTTACTTTAACAAAGCATTTAGCTAAAACTTCTTTAGACTACTTCACAATTTAAATTTACGCAAAAACTTTGGTATACCCTCAATGATTAATTTTCTTTATTAGAATGGAAAATGAGAAAAGTTTTTACCCGTAACCCACCTCTGTGGCGATGATCTACATAAAAGTTCTCTAATTGATCGAATGGCCCATTATCATAATGAGGCCGCCTTTATGCCTCTCGCTTACAATACCTAACGAGGGACGAGGAGTGGTGTATAGAACTGGAATAAATATTTGAAATTTACATATATATATATATATATTTATATACCTTACAAATAATTTTAGGTGAGCTGCGGTTTTCTGTTCGCTAATTGTGAAAGTTTATGTTGTTGAATCGTATGATGTAAATGCTAAATATTTATACTGTTTCCAATTAAATTATACGTCAGCTTCTCGCTGTATCCCCCACACAGCAGGGTAGGTAGATAGAACCTAGTGTTAAGACACTCCATTCCCCACTTTCCGCCGAAATCTGGATACATTGCGTATTGAGTGGTGGAACTCAACACCGCGTTTTGCCTCGACACCAGAGCGAGGGAAAGAAAATATCAATTTAAATAAATATTTCATGTCATCAAGTGGGGATCAAACCCACAACCAGTCGATTTTGCAGTCACATTTTGTGCCTCTGCGCCACGACTGGCCTTGTGAAATTATACGTTATATTGTTATATTTACAACATTGTTTCTGCAGATATTATGGCTTTTGCCATGTCACTTGCATTAACCACTCCTGTGCATAAGTATTCCTAAAAAAAGCAATGATGTTAGTGCAGTAATGTATAAAATAATAATTTATTTGAATAGAAAAGAGTTCATGAGGCTTAAGTCCATTTCCTAATTTATTTCCAGGTAAACCTTAGGAGATATAAATTTCTTATAGAGTTCGACGTTTTTTAGGTAGTACTAGGCTGTTTTGTTTTTATAACAATTTGAAAAGAGTATTTTTTTTGTTTAATTATGTTATTTCATTTTGTTTCTCAATATTTATTTGTCATTTATGATAAATATCATATATTTCCATGAAAACAAAACTGTTATAAAAATGCTTGTCATATAAATAGAATGTAGGTAGTTGTGTGAAACTACAGTAAAATATATATTTGTATAGGTTTTCACCCTTAAGGGCTTGTCAGTTGGATAAACAAACTAAGCCAACCCGCGGTAGTATTACATGTTCCGTTGGTTTTCTTTAATTTTCTGCTATGAACGAGTGGAAGTGGTTAAAATATGTATTTATTTAGGTCAAATAGTATTTAACAATTCCACTTCATTTTACAATTTTGATAACAATTCGCTGTAAATGATTGCCAACTAATTTAGTACTTTTTTTTAAAAGTATCTGCCACAACTACTTAACTTTTAGTCCACATATATTTGATAGGAACTTCAAAAATATAATATTTGCCTAACAAGAATTGATCACATGTACCATAACTTTCTTTTACTAACAAAATAAATAATAGGACGCTATTATGACTAATAGGACTCTATTATGGCTAATAGGACTCTATTTTGACTAATAGAACTCTATTATGGCTCTAATAGGACTCTATTCTATGTATATCTTAAAGTTTTCAAGCCCTATTCTATTTTTACGAACAAACTCTACTACCCTGCTATGTGCGGGACACAGCGTGAAGCTGAAGCTTACGTAGAATGCATTTTATAGTAGTTTCCTTTTCACGTAACATACTGGTAGCTTATAAATATATAAAGTTATAATTTTTAAATAAATACATCAAAAAAATCTGTAATAATATTATATTTTTATAATAACAATTGATATATGAAATTGTATATTACACCAAGTAAAAGACAGATCATTAAAATAATCCGTGAAAAAGTTTCAATACTTAGATAAAACAGTTTGCTCTTAAAATGCTTTCAAGAAGTTTCATTTCAATTTAAGTTTTGGCAAATTTCAAGACTGTATTAAAGTTATAGGGTGCTTAAAATATTTATAAGAAAGATTTAATTATATTTTAAATCAAAATTAATGTAATGGGTATGTTATTTCATTTAGTGAATACTTTCTTTAATGTGAATGTTATATTTTAATTTTGGGAATATATGAATTCATGTAAATTATGCTTGAGTTTTTTGACATCAATTGAATTTTTTATTCAATATATTTTAAGTCAAATATATTTTTATTCAATTTCGTCTTCGTCTTCGATATATAATAGCTTAAGATGTGAGGTTCGTAGATAATTAATTAAACTTATTTTTATAATGCTTATTTATTAAATATAAAATATTTTTATAACAATTTATATTTAAAAATGTAAAATTGATTTCTCTTGTATAAAAAAAGTATATATTACTGTGTAAAGTGGCACTATGGTTGTGGCCGTAGCTACTTGTCTGGTAACCGAAGGCAAATCTGATTATGACATTACGTCGGTAATTCCAGTACTGATGAAGGAGAAACCGCAAACCACACGGTAGATCAATGGGCACATGGAATATGCGCTAAATGTATGGGAGTTATAGCACGTGTAATTATTACTAGTACGAGCAGGTTCAGTTGAAGTAGCAATAAAAATAGTGGTCAAATATTAAAAATTAAAACAATATTTAAATTTGGTGGAGACCTCGAGTACTTTATTATCAATAAAAAACCAAAAGTCCCCGTCGTTAATGGTAAAGATCGATCTTCAAATTATCTACAGAAACTCTCTATAGTTTTTTTCCTCTATAGTTCCACTATATTTTTTTTTTCGCACAAATTATGATCATTTATGCGGATTTTTAAAAAAAAAATTGTATCAACTGAAATCATGAAATTTGGAATCTAGGCCGAGCAAAAATATTAAAAATATGTAAATAAATAAAGCCTTAACTTGAAAAAAACTGGTGATTTGTGGGATATGTCTGTTAAACTTATTTTTAACAGGTGTATAGAAACTGGTACTTTTCGAGACTTAATGAAATATAGTAAAATAATGCCGCTTTATAAAATTGAAGAAAGACTTGACTCTGCAGACCAATCTCTGTATTTCGATCATTTAGCAAAATATTTAAAAAATATTTTTTGATCAGATTACACTTTTACTCACATAGTAATAAAACGGCAAGTATTACTACTATGTGAGAAAAGTGAACTACGGATACGGAAAACCAAAGTCAACTATGGATCCGGATGCTGCACTTCTAAAGCACATTTATGACGCATGGGAGAGGTCACAGAATGCGATAGAGTGTTTTGTGTATATCCAAAGCCTTTAATTGTGTAGACCATGAAACTTTGCTATTAAAACTATATTACTATGCTATATAGGATGAGGCTCCTGATCTCGGATCCCTTGATTGAGATATGAAGTATGGGCATTCTACAAGGATCTATTCTGGGTCCCTTTTATTTCTGCTTTTTATGCAAAGAATATATGTGATATTGTACTGTTCGCATATGATACTTCCTTAATATTCAAGATTGGTAAGTTATTATTCTAGTTATTCACGGCAGCTGACAGTCTTATTTTAAAACTTTTATAAAATGTCAACAAAAGACTTTAAATGTTACCGTAGTCGTTTCCATTCGGTTGGAATAGAAAAGAATAAAAAAAAAGGGAAGAAGACAATAGCCTAGAATCACAAATAGAACTAGTTCAACTTACATTGCAAGAAATACACGCACAAATGTTTTCCTCCTTTGAATGAAATAAACAGCAGCCTTAGGCTTCACAATATATATCATATTTGTATATAGATAGATATATAGTTATATAAATACCTTATTTAACCCGGCGTGGTCATTGGGGCTGGGTCACACACACTGTTTTAATTTTCCTATAATTTTACAATGATTTACGCAATATTGCCGTTTTCTTGTTTTATTTAAATAAATGAGGGTAATTATCTAATTACTCGTTCTAAGTCAAAATCGTACAAAAATACGATTTCTCTATTTACAATAAGATGGTAAAACTAAGAATAGTGACACAACATTCTAAGTTAGGTATATCAAAATTTTATTCCATAGATACTTTTTACTATGAAATTATTTGGCCAAACATATGATTAATAAAATTAAACGATCTATAAGATATATAAGACAAAAACGTGGTAAAAAAAATTGGTCGGTAGTTCAAATCTGATGAAAAAAAAAATCTATTTACAGTATGTTTCCTCGATCCATTTAGATATCTAAATGACGTGAACCCACCCTATTACATAGAGATAGCAAATTTCATAACATAGATAAATAATTAAAGTGAAGCAATAAAACTTGATTTGTATATATATTAATAGTAGAGTTCTAGCAATTTCTTATCGAAACGAGGCGAGGAACTGGCTAACCAAAGTTTTGATCCTGAACATTTCTAACAACCCTTATATAAATTTTCGTGATTGCCGGCAATGTTTCCCGGTATTTATCGAGGAGGTCCGCCATTAACGGAATGGTATCGTCACTATTAGGAGTATAAATCTAAATAAACGCCTGTAGGCTTTTGTAATTTTGCGAACAAATTGTGCGGAAAGGAATCAGTTGTAAGGCTTAGAAAGGAATGTGTAAAGCTTTCGTTTTCTAATTTCAGTCGCAATTTTTATTTTCGGATGCCTAAATTGAATGAAAGATAGAAAATGAACAAATTTACACATTAGTTTTCTCTTTTACTTTCTTATGTATTATTTTTTTATTTTTATATTTTTTATATTTTGTGTAGAAACTAACAAAGTAAAATTATTATTTAACAAATCACAAAAGTTTTCTGCTTTTTCTGTAATATTATTCAACAGAAGGCAATCAAACTAACGAGATATACTTCACCTATGTGGTGTGTCAAAAGAATTTCAAAACGAATTTCCAACCCAAAAACATAAATGTGGCAAAATCTCGTTGGTTTTCAATGCATATTCGTGATAAGGTAATTCCACTAATGGCGTCAGCTTGTAAGAGACGTGTACATATGAACATGTTTTTAACAAATATCACGAAAATCCTGTTAATTTTAAAGCAAAGCTTTTTTTACCAGCTAGCTACCCCAGCCTATTCACCTACTTTTTTATTTAATATTATTAATAAATTGTAATTGAAATCTTTTTGGATTTCATTAGATATTGCTCGCAAAAATTGTCGTATTTAATAGAAAAATGTTTAGTTATTTCATATGTATACATACGCGCACATGGCAAACTCGTAAATCCCTATCCTGCGGAATTCCGGAATAAAAAGGCTATAGGCTCCATAACCTCCTCTATCAGCCAGTGGGTCCCAAAAAACCGGTTCATTTTTTCCGGTTATTGTCGGATCCGGAAAAATAGAAAGACCGGCATACAGATTTTTTTTTGTGTAATATAATAATAATAATCTCTATAGAATCTAAAAAAGGCATTCTCAGGATTTCTAATGAGATGGCTTTAGACTACAGGACATGACAATTTTTGTAAAATTATATATTATATTTAGTACCATCTATATTTTATGCACTCTCATAGAAAATCGAAAAATAAGAGATATCATGATTTATATCAAATGTACCGAAATCAGAAGACTTTGGAAATAAATACAGGTTTTTACGGGAGCAGCATATAGGGTAAAATATTTTAAATCCATACCTAAATAAATTAATCAAGATACCTCAACAGTTTAGACGTAGAATTATTTTTTCATTTCACGATGTTTATCCATCTGTATTTCGTGTGACGCAGTAACGAATAGATACCAATAACGTAAACACCTGCTACTACAAAAATACTACTATCCAAAGATTCAATTTTTTAGAATAGATTTTTTTAATATGTAATTAAGACAGTATGGGTACTTACCAACTTGAAAGTGGGCCCGTTCTTTGAACGGCAGTTCCAAATGACGTAAGTCTGGGGGCCCTGGGATCTCAGTCTATACTAAACGTTGCCGATCTGCCACTTATCATTCTCATAAAACATACTAAAACGAGAAAGGGATATATTTTGTTCTATTTTACACAATTCAACATCGCCGCCATTACCTACGACTCGATTTCATGAATGAGGCGTGTGAGGCATTATCGCTTTGAAAGGTTTATGCTTGTGTGAGTCATTTTTGACAAGTGGCGTTTTATTTTACAACGATAATTTTATTAATTATTATATTTGAAAAATTACTTTTTCATTTTTGGAAAAATCTCTTTTGTTTTATTGTATTAGGTTTTTATAGAGTAGTTAAAGCTGTGGTTTCATTTAAAGTGGTGATGACAAAAACACTTTGTAAATATCTATGTAAATCTCCAAATATCATGTAACGTACATGATAGTAGGTAGATACTCTAGTCAAGTCCTATAGCCTAGACATCAACAGTGCACAAAGGAATCATGAGAATATATAGTGTTATAGTGCACATTTTACAGAAACCACCACTTGCAACATCACATATCACAATAATTTTCGACAAGTAAATTAAAGAATGTAGATATAATTAATATTTAAAAAATACACCTGGTTTTTACGTTTGACTCGCAGAGATTTTCTAGAATACAAATTTAATAAAAAAAAAGATAATAGTCAGATATTAACTAATAATAATATAAAACACCTATATTGAACAATTCAAAACAATTACAAAATAGAAGTAGGGCATCTTAGCTGTTAAAAACATCATTCATATATGGTAAGGGTACATTACAGGGTACAAAGATTTCTCCCCTATGATTTGCTAATACGCTCGAGTAACGCGCAAAATCCCCTCTTCGTCTCCCAAACTATTATAGTAATAATGTTTTTTATTGACCCAATAATTGTAGTGTTTATGTGCAAGAGTGGGCGATGCTTCGAACAAAACCGAATCATGTTAATGATGGAATATTCAATTAATAAAAAAAACAGAATTCAATATGAAAAAATAATTTATTATCTTACTAAATATAAAAAAAATATTTCAAATTAATCACAATTCTATTATTTTACATATCACCTTCGTTATGTTGATTATATTAAGGTACATTTCAAAGAGTATTTTACATCGTAATATCCACTATTATAATAAATCTATTCAGCTATTTAAATATCTTCATTTCATATTTGTAATATTACAAGAGATATGTTTATAATTATAATAACTATAATATCACTTAAGTGACATTATAAAAAAGCGTATTAAGTCCGAGTAACCCACAGATTATAAAACAATGTATTATAGTTCACTTATATCAGTTAGCGAAATCGATTTGAAAACTAATATATCGAATATTTATAAGCAATAAGTTAAAATTAAGTTTTAACATAAAACGACTGCTTTAGGAGCTGTATATAAATTGATTATGCATTAATATGATCAATAAAATGTTCTAATAATCTCATACACTTAGAAAGCAGCGGTAGATTAGCAACAGCTGTGAATTGAAATGCCATAAAATGAAAATTTATAGTCCGTGTATAGTAGCAGTCTAATATTTCGAAAATGGGCTAAAAGTAAATATAAGGATGAATTAAGAGGGTAGATTAAAATACACAATGGAAAAATCAAGATACAATTTTGCATATACATAGTGAATATAGATGCCAATTTAATAAGTATTTAAAATAAATCGAGGCAAAGCGCGGCGTTGAGTTCCGCCACTCAACACGTCAAAACAATGCCTCTAAAACTCGGCGGAAAGTGGGGAACGAAGTGTCTTAACACTAGGTTCGCTCTGCCTGTCCTGCTGTATGCGGGATACTGCGTGAAGCTGATTTGATTTACAATAAATATATTTTTTTATATCTAATAACTATGTTATTTTATAAAGTTCAGTAGTTTGAATATAAATAAAAAATATTTTTTATATACTAGTAGCAATTAACTTCGTTTTTGTAAAACGACATATCGAAAATCTATAATTTTAATACTTTATGGTACACCATGTGACCTTATATAAATTAAATACTTTTTATCTCAATGATAACAAAATAATATATACAACTTTTTTTTTCAATCACAGTTTCGTATGTGTATATTATAATAAATATTTAAATACACAATTTATAAAAAATCTAATATATTGTACACTTTCAGTGATTTTTATTGATATACATAAGTAAATTCTAGCATTTTTCTTGGCGTCATAAATGTAAAGAGATTGAAACATAGATATAACAAGTACAATACGTTCAACGAGTCGTGGCCGCCCTGAGGTTAGCTACGGGGCTGCGCAGATTTGATTTGATTTCCTTACTTTTCATTACTTTAATACAAATGGCCATTGTGCAAAAGTTTAGAAAATTAACTTCAAAGCAGTCACCTCACCGTACTGTACGTATTACAATGTCAATTAATGTTGAAAATTATTTCAAAGAATTATGAAATATTTAGTCTTATACGCGCATGCATGTTTTAAAACGTAACTTTACATTAATAATAGCCATCTTCCAAGAACAAAATATAATTGAATTACATTTATATAACTTTTAATACTTTTTTGAACATGGTTTCATTTATTATTTTCAAATATTATATCATTATGTGGGATAAGCAAAGTGGACACAGGTGACTATGTTATTTACTCAGTTTACCAACATTTTATTGTGACACTGTGGAATATGTGATTTATATTTTACAAATAAATTTAATCACAAAGGATATTTAAATATAATCACATAATTTAATAAGTTCCCACAAATATTAACTTATACAAATTTTCACTAAATAGGAACAAATACAATTTCCTTTTTTTTTTCATATTAATCTTATTTTTTAAATATGTTGTACAGACTATTAAAAGTGACAGCATCATTTGTATTGATATTTAACTATTTAAACAGAGTTACACCGATTTCCACAAAAATAAAGTAGAATGATTTCTTTTATTTTTTATTAATTTAATCTATACCTTTTGTCATACATAGCAACTTTGGAAGTATATGTGTGTTCCAACTACAAAATTAGCCATTATGGCTTCATTTATATTGATATTTAATTATTTTATTTATTAAAGTATAATAACTTTTAGTTACTGTCCACACAATGATAATAATATTTCACTTAAGTTTCAATAATTTTATCTATAACTTACGCCATATCTCATAGCAACTTGTGGCGTGTGTGTCGTGGCGACTGCCAACAGCAAAGGTACATCATTTACATCGATATTTAACGATTTAGTTAGAGTTGCAATGTCACAGAAATCGGTTGACATCAACATGTCAGATAAAGTTTTTGATAACACACATAGTTCACGGAGTTTACTTTCTAGGTAGAGGAAACACTGAAACAAATAAATATATGTTAATTAGGCGTATTATGAATTTACACAAAAGCATATCTTATGTGAACCCAGCATAGCTTCATGTGGAAATACCAAAGCTTCATTAGATTTACTATTATTGGTGTAATAAAATATTTCAATTAAATCATTAAAAATACTAAAATGAAATTAATAAATTTAAAAAAAATGCATTATTCACCTGGTGTGTAGGCACTCGCGCGTGTCGCATGGCGGGTAAGGCGTCCAGCATGCCGCCCACCAGCGGGGACAGGCCGCCGCACCCACACTCGCGCCCCACTAGGCGCACCTCCCTGGAAAATAAGTGAACTTTTATAGCAATTGAAGATGTGCGGTAAGTATCATTTTAGTTTTATAGCGCGGATCAGTAGTAGAGCGTGTGATGCCCTAATCCAGCGATGAAGAGACGAGACCAGGGGTCACCGACGGTAGGCCGTTCCTTTTACGAATTAATCACTGCACTGAAACTGCGGAGCGGATGCGCTGTTCAATGGCGTATACCTAGCTGCTCCGTCATCAGAGGCCAGGGGGCAAGTGGCTTTTGCAAATCCTATTACTCTCGAGGAGCTACTGCATGGTCGGGGCTACTCACCTGCAAGTCATTCATCAAGACTCATATAGATGGAGAGGGTTTTAGTGGGTAATATCTGATTCACCGGTGAGTCTCACAGTACCGTTCGTCAGTAAGTGCGGGCGGTCTGCGGTAATTACATTTCCCAGCACACAAGGTAAGTTTAGTTTACACATTTTGTTTCCACCTAATTAGTAACTTGGCTAACATTTTTTTTTCTAAAGAATAATAAATATTTAAAAAAAAATAGAGCAAAGTTATATCAAACATCTCCTTGTAATAAAGAGTATCTATCTCCTTGTAATAAATTAATTTAGTGTTTGAAAGGAGCATATTTTTTTACCTATACTAACTTACTTCAATACCTCAATACAATTAAATTTCCTTAACTTATTAAAAGAAAAACACTATCAATCGATACTAATATTACATACAAAGTTGAAGACTTCGAAGAATTTTATTTACACTCTAAACTTAGGAACTACTTAATACTAGTTTAAATTTCAAATTATTTCTCTATAAGGTAATCAAAGTATTAAGGAAGAAATATGTATACTGTTATATCTGCGGCCAGAGTAACCTCGGGCACGTAGAACGCGTTAAGTTTATAAAACTCTTAGTTACATCTACTCAACGCAAATACTAGTATTATATAAATCTCACCACGTGTTAGTATCACCGATGATGGCCACAGCTTGTACTGGTGAGTTGAGGGTTTTATTCAGGTACGATGTGAGATCTAGGTCCCGGCGGAGGTCCGCTTCCCACGCGCTGGGGCTTGATAGTGTTCCTTTAATTATAAAAAATGGATTAAAAATCAATCGATCGATCGAAGTCGCGTTTTGCCTTATTGCCAGAGCAAGAATATGAACATATTAAAGATTATAACATTTCTCCGAGTGGCAATCGAACCCACAACCGTCACGTGTTCAGTTACACGCTTGTGCCACTGCGCCACGAAGGCCTTTTATAAAAAAATATAAAATAGTTTCAAAATGGATGAAGCGTAATATAGCGTATAAAGCGTAAGTTAACACTAGGTTCTCTTGGCCTACGTTTCCCCTCCGAACTATAGACACACAGAAAGCGTGTTGTGAAATTTAAGCGTGGCGCAGAGGCACAAGCATGTTACTGAACCGCGACTGTAACCGCGACTGGTTGTGGGTTCGATCGCCACTCGAGGAAATAAAACATTTATTTCAATTTATATTTTCATTTCTTCGCTCTGGTGTCGAGGCAAAGAGTGGCGTTGAGTTCCGCAACTCAATGCGCAATGGCTCCGGAATTCGACGGAAAGTGGAGATCGAACTGTTTTAACACAAGGATTCCCTTTGCCGACCGTGCGATGTGCGGGAAACAGCGTGAAACTGATTCATTTTTTTTTTTTTTATTTAACTAAGAAACTTAGATTATGTAATTTTTAAGCTCGCTTTAAATTTATATATGGAATAATATTATAAAATATTTTGAAAAGCCGTAACAGAAAGTGAGGTTTTTAATTTACTATAGTAATAATGATATAGTTTAACTTTATTAATAATATTTTAGTATACATAAAAGTATATTATAATAATTTCATAATTACATTCACTACTAACGTCATAACACTTTTTCAGTCTCACGCCTTATCCCGCAAAGTAGGCAGATAGAACCTAGTGCCAAATCTCCCTTTCCCACAACAACATCGCTTTCAGTCAGTCGCAGTACCATTACGTCACTTTGGACCTATTTAAACTAAACTAAATTTTAATATATTTAATATAGACTAACCTTGTAAAATTAAATCAGGTACATAATGGTTTGTAACTCCACCGAGCAGCGACGCGTCATAGCCCGATCGCACTTGACTTTGCGGTGTACTCGAACAAACTTGCTTCAACGGGAACTCTATCACTTGCTTCACATTCATCACTTTATTATTACTTTCTATCTTTTCTAGCGACTCTTTACTTTTAACGTTAACGACTAACGTGTTTTCCTTTCGCGTCCTAACAAACGATTTTGGGGATAACTCACGATGTGTAGTTTCTTTTACTATAGTCTCTTTTGCATATTGTGGCTCGGACCGAGGCATGTCGTTCATATATTCCATTTCCGAAGCATTAGTGGGCGTTTGCAACATCGACTCCATCAATTGGCACTTGTAACACGTTTCACATCTCTCCTCTTGTATCGGCGGAACGAAAGTCGGGTCGAACTGAAAGTTATCCAACTTCAAATTCCCCGGTTTCCCTATATAATGTCTATCTAGTATTTCTAAATTTTTGCTCTTCATATAATTAGTGACTATCTGTGGGTATTTGTCGAACTCGAACTTAAAACCGGAATGTTTTATTGGTTTGGAATGTTGAAGTGTCTGACCGCAGCACTTAGACGGACTGTTTCGTTTGGTTTTCTCGCATTCGTTGGAACAAGAATTCTCATCTAACGTCTCTAGATCTGGCGTTTCATTGACATTTTTAGACGATTTCTTCGTATTTTTTCTTCCATTAGACTTATTTTTCAGTCCCACTAACTTCTCGTCGTCACCAAGGACGAACACTACTTGTTTTGTATCACATTCTTCTGATGATAAATCTGTGCCTGAATCCGAGGAGTCTTGTAACGGAAGCATACTTGGGAGTCGCCGCAACTTGCCTTGGCTTTGATTGGCCCTTCCCATTAAATCGGAACTAGAGAGCGAGCGCAAATTCATTAACGTTGCAGTTTTCTTGATACTAAGATCGCTTGCCGTCAACGTACTGTCACTACCATTGCTATTACTGTTGTTAAATGACGGTACTTTTAAGTTGGAACATTCTTTAACATCATACTTCGTCCTCGATTGCTCTACATTTTGCACATCAACAAATTTCGGTTCTTTGAGCAAACAGTCTTCATACTTGAAGTCGTTCTTCCTTACGTCACCACAACGCACAAAATATGTTAGAACGGCCAAAAGTCTGTTAATAAATTGTACGTTTTTTGACCCCGCTATAATTGTTCTAGCGGATCGGGGTGGAAACCCGATATTACCGCAGAGGTCCGTCAATTGCGCCCATAGTGCGTTATAGGGCCTTCTAGTATCATTCTGGTCAGATGGAAAGTTTTGAGGATCGATGGTGTCGTAAGGACTGACTGTAGTGACCCACCCGAGATGATGTGTTAGCACGTACGTCAGTAGAGTACTGATAAAACTGTAAAAGAGAAATTAAATTTGTTATTGATGATATTTATAAAGTAAACAACTGTACAAGACGTATTAGAAGATCAGCTTCACGCTGTATCCCGCACACAGCAGGGTAGGCAGAGGGAATGTAGTGTTAACACTCCTGTTCCCCACTTTCTACCAAATTCTGGAGGCATTGCGTGTTGAGTGCTTGCGTGTTGCTCAACGCCGCGCTTAATCTCGACACCAGAGCGAAGAAATGGAAATATAAATTTAAGTAAATATTTCATCTCCTCGAGTGGGGATCGAACCCACAACCAGTCGGTTTTAGTCACACGTTGTGCCGCTGCGCCACGACTAGCCTCTATTAGAAGATGCTGTATGCATATATTTGTTACTGACACTTTTTTATGATAATCCATTAAGAATAAGTCAATAAATTACAATGTCGATGATAGGTATTGAGCAAAAGATATTAAACATTATTTATCACTTAAAATCTTCATAAAACCAGGCAACGTAATAATTACGTCAGAAGGGCGTCAACTTCTTCTATAGTCACCTCTTTCTATAAATCATTATACTCCCAAAATAAAATTGAAAACGTATATATTACTCTGGAAGCGTTTGTCCCAACACCCACACGAATTACGCAACTAATTTCAACAATTTGTAAACGTCAGTCCATTGAAAATGGCGTGATACACAATCACGTGAGAAACACGTAAACAAGGGGCATAAAAATAACACGCCAAAATTACAAACAACGTTAAAAATAAATAAAAGCACTTGCACTTGACAATGATGCCATCTACACGTGTCACTAATTAACGGACGAAGAAATTGTCCAAAGATAAATGGTTTTTTGGCAAAAATGTATTTAATATTAGCATTTTGGATGCTGCCCAAAACAAATACAGAAAAATAATTATTTAGATTATTTATCTTGAATTTTATATGAAATTAATTGTTATGGAGTACAAACAATTTATGGAATTCGTTTAAAATTTTAAATAGTAGCAAAATGTTTTATTTTATTTCTTATTGACATTTTGTTAATATTGAAATGATATGGCAGCTGTTAAAGTTAGGCTATTGATCCAAATGAGGTATTGTTAGTAAGAGCTCTTGAAAAATGGATACAATAAAATACAACAGTAGTAGATTTTACTTGGTAACGTGTAATTACCAAAATTTAATAAATTAACAAATTAAATATATTGGATATACTTATTACTTAGGTCTGATTAAAATTAAAGAACTGCGAGTCAAGGCTTAAAGAAAATTTTAATAACTAAACTACAAATTATTATCACTTATGATGATAAATCAACTTCATAAAGCTACGTACAACCACGAAACTGATAAATAATATAGACCTAAAAATATATATATGTTTGCATAACCATTTATTAATATCATGTGATTTTAACAGAGGCAGTAGCTATTATAAAATTGCGTCATAAAATATCGTGAAAACTCTTAATAAAACTAAACGAAATATTTTTATCACCTACCAACATCACGTGTTTTAACGTCCGGAAATATAAATTTTATAATAGTCAACGTTCACGTGATTCAACATTTTTTATAAAACTATACAAGTTTGTTATACTTTCTTTATTGTCATATCGTTAAGAAGTAATATCGTTAAGAAGTAATCTCGTACATGTGATATTGATATGGAGCACTTGACATATGCCTAACTGTTATGATAATAGACAATTCAATTTCTTAAAATATATTAGAATTACGACTCCAAAAATGCATAATGTAATATTTTTGAATTACGAATCCTAAAATGACTGCAAAATATAAAACAAAGCGATATATAGGCATTAAGTTTAATAATTTATTTAAAAGTTAATTTATTTAAAAATAAACATAAGTCTACAGTACAAATAACACAAAAGAATACTCACAAATTCGTGTTCTTCGTGTCACCAGCAGCTAGAACTGAACATAAATCCGTCAACAGCCTATCCGCCATTTTGTTAGACAGGCGCGGGTCACTCGTGACCAGCTCCAGCCATACCGATTGTAGTCGCGGCCCGTATATGAGATCTGATAGCCTGAAATTTATTGACTTTTAAAATTATCAAACATTAATTAGTAATTAAAAATATGGTATACGATATACGACCGTTATAAGTTCAAAATCATGGGGAGAAAATTTTCATATAAAATGCAGGCAAAGTGTAGCGTGGTAATATGATGTGCCTATTGCGTTAAAATATTGTTGCTCGTAAGTTATATCCTCTAATTCATCTAGCAATCATACAGTCTGGTTTCCACTGTGAAATAGGAATGATAGGCGGGTAGATAGACGGTAGTAGGTTCCGCTTAAGCATAAGCGGAACTTCTCCTTTTAAATAAGTTAATTCTAACTATTTATTGGTGGAAATCCAAGTATGCAGTTTACTCTTGCGAGTTCAACGGAGTTCTTAATAGGCCCGCTCCACTCGCGGTGGAAACCGAGCTTCACTTCTGATACTATAGTTATCAGAAAATACATTTGAATGTAAACTTAAAATACGTCTTCCAATATAGTAAAATGAATCTCTTATATACAACGCCAGAAAAATCATTGAAACTTAAAAGTATTGACAGGTTTATTGATACACAAAAATAGAGTAGTGACTCAGTGCGATATATATATATATATATATATATATATATATATATATATATATATATATATATATATATATATATATATATATATACATACACCAGTAATGTAGTTATTAGAACAGGACAGAACGAAGTTCATTGTTTTTACCTGGCGTGAATAGCACGAAGATATAAATAAAAGTACTAAATAGACATTCAAACACAAAAATAGGTATATGACTATTTTAAAGTTTTAGATTTTCTCACTTCTACACGTGCTAAATAATTATGGTAGAAGTACGAATATGATATTACTATAAATCCTTGTTATTAACACAATTTTACAAATTGCTTTCATTTTAGAGGTTAGAACACGTAAATATATATTTTAGCATGATTGTCATATCAAAAGGAGTATATTATATACAAACACTGAAAAATTATATATTGGAAAAATTTAACCAAAAATATTTAAAAGGAGAATAGATATATTCTTCCATGAAGCCACGATACCAGTTGCTCTACAATTCTACACGATACCAGTACATTGGTCATTTTTTTATTTGTAAAAAATTGTACTACAATTTGTAAGTACTTTGTACATCAGCAGAATATATTATGCTGCTTATAGCAGGATACTGGGTAGGTAGAGTGAACCTACTTTTAAGGCACTCCTTTCCTTACACACTGACCCACTTGTGATATTACGTGTTCGACATTAGAGAGATATCAACGCCGCGATTGATTTTTCTACCAGAGCAAGAAAATGAAAATTACTCATTCTCCATGTTTCTCAATTCGTTCATTGGAATAGAACCTACCACCGTTGCGTTTACAGTCAGACGCTGCGCCATGACGGTCTCCAAACAATCTAGGTACAAATATATATAAGCAATATAAATCTCTTAGCACAAGTTCACTCAAACATTTTAAAATAGAAAACTACACAGAATCCATAAAGATATCATTGCTACGACATAAAAAAAATATTCTTGACATAATATTTTTGTAATAAAAGACACACGGCCGTTGAAATAGCTCTTAATGATATAAAGCAAATATTTTTTTCTTATGATTTACGACAACTGACAATAACATATACGCTTCATAGCTTTAAGCACTTTTGGCTTTAGTCCAGCAAAAGACTAAAAACATCGATTATGAAACAAATTGGGCATAACGGTGTTAGTTTGATATTTAGTTCATAAACCTGAAGTATGAGAGGATAAATAATCGATTTTAATCTAATAAAATAAATTATTATAGACTATAAAATCGATTTGCCCCTGAAATTGAATTTAAGCCCCTATAAAATAAGTGGATCACCATCAAATCAACTATATTGATGCTAAATACGTTTATTAATATGTGTTCTACTTATATCGGTGAAGAAATTATAATTCATTGGAATTTTGCATTATTATCAAAGCTTCGACGAGTGTCTCAGAATTGTAATAAAAATGGCACTAAATTACATATTTTTATTTCAAATTATTACACAGACAACATGTAAAACAATTGTTAATAATTAAATTATATTTATAAAAGGCAAAGGTTGTGAATTCGATTCCCGCTCGAGGAAATGAATTGTTTAATATTTTGATTTCCTCGCTCTGGTAACAATGAAAATTGCGGCGTAAAATTGAGTTCCGCCACACAACAAGCAATGCCTTGAAATTTCGACGGAAAGAGAGGAATGGAGTGTCCTAATCCTAGGTTCCCCATGCCTACCCCGCTATACGCGTGCCGACTCACCAGCGCGCCGCGTGTCCGGCGGCCGCGTGCAGCGTGGACACGAAGGCGCGGCCGGCGCCCGCGCTCGCCGTCGCGCGCCGCAGCCGCCACACCAGCGCCTGCAGCTGCGGGGACTGCTCCATGCAGCGCCGCACCACGTCCCTGCGGGGACAGTTCACGACGTTAGCTGGAGGTGGCACAGATAAACTGGGTTCAAAGCGGCCACTGACACTCACTAACTAACCAGATTCAATCTTACACTTAAACAAATAATACTTAAAAAAAACTTATGAAAAGTATTTTTATTTCATAAATGTGGAATAAGAAAAAAATAATGAAAATATAAAAATAAATACGAAGCTAATAAAAAAACAAATTTTACTGCTAATAAAATAACAAAGTTGCGTGTTTTAAATCGATAGAATTTTACATGTAAAGTACATAGGAGTTATTTAATCAGATACTATCACCATTTTATAATCATTTTAATTAACACTAGACTATAACTTAGCACAAGTTCACTCAAACATTTATTTAAACTTTATATAACTTAACAATTTACTTATATAAAAACGTGACGTAAATAAAATAATTACTATACAGGGTGGAAGAGGCAGCGCTCCATTTACGGAAACAGCATATAGGGTAAAATATTTCAAACCTATACCTAAAGAAATTAATCAAGATGCCTCAACAGTTTGGACGTAGGATTTTTTTTTCATTTCACGATTTTTATCCATACCTGTATTTCGTGTGACGCGATTACGT
This sequence comes from Heliconius erato x Heliconius himera, assembly GCA_013421005.1. NCBI lineage: Eukaryota > Metazoa > Arthropoda > Insecta > Lepidoptera > Nymphalidae > Heliconius > Heliconius erato x Heliconius himera. The sequence continues at coordinate 39,287 of JAATLQ010037849.1, read as the reverse complement.
ATAGATCCCAATAACATAAACACTTACTACTACAAAAATACTACTAAAGGTTAAACAACT